>JAQIXT010001953.1:0-12863 GCA_034700445.1 Stenotaenia linearis
TTTCATGTGGATTTTTTATATTTAATTTCGATTAATTTCTTAATTTAACAATGAACACTTCAATTTTTTTAATGTTTTTTTTTTATGTTTCAAATTGTAAACAAATTGTAATTTAAAAAATTTTTTTTTATTATTTCAGCAAAATACTTGTAGATTTTGCTAAAATTTTACAGTATGTTTGCAAACATTTTACCAAAAAATTCTCAAAAATCGCCAATATTTTTGTTGTTGTTTCCCAATCTCGCAGTAATGTATGTGAATTTGCTTAGCCAATGTCGTGTGTGTGTAAAAAACAGTCCAGGACGCCAGCAACCCAAAATTCATTTAAATTTGCTATAAAAATTTGCTAAAATAAATTGTCGTATCATTCTATTTATTTTGGATTTTCTTTAGTTTTTTATGTTTTTTGGGGGGCAGAGGGAGGGGGGGGGGGCGCTATCCTCCCACGGCCTGGTGCGTCAAAATGCCTTGAGTTGGCCCTGAGGTAAAAAGGTCATTTTTCATAACATTATTATATGGTTAGGTTAGATATAGGAAAAGTTAGCATTTTAATCCATTAAATGGTTAATTAACTTTGATTTTTATTAAAAATTGACAACATTGAAACAAAGTTGATTATTTATGAACTCTTTCAATGTCATTTTCAAGGGTAATTTTTTAATGTACTAATTACTTTGAAAAAATATGATTGCTTTAATTTTCAACTCATTTTGCTTTTATGTAGATATATTTTATAATTAAAGAACTGTATGTACAGTTTACCTTCTATTTTTAGGCAGAGGGATTTGGTCCTGGAGTATACTATTCTATATAGTATAGGATCACTGATGTCTAAAATTGTTTATTATTTATAATAATAAAAAACAAAAATTGTATACCTTATTCATTCATTGCATGAGCTTGTTTTATTGGAAAATTCTAGTGCAGAACTCTGTGGTAGGAGTAGGAATGTACCCACTTCAACACAGGAAATTTGACCTGTGACTCTCGAGATTGATGCGCCACCTCTAGTAGAGGCGTGGCCTAAATCCCAGATTAGAATGGGCCCACCTATTAATTTATGGACAAGTTAATTGTCATAAACATATTTAATACAAATATCAACATGGATATTCAAACTTTTTACATTTACATTTTTCTATTAAAATTTGAATGATTTGTCTAAAATAAATAGAATAAAAAGTCTAGTCTAATGGAAACTAGAAGGGTTGATGTCAATGACCTATAATTACTAACACGCAGTTAAAGCATCTTGAGGTAAAGGTCAGTGGAGTCTAAGGTTAGGGTAGGGTCTTGAGTGAATAGTGAAATGGGGTTAACCATAATTGTTTAACGTTGACCACTTTTATACATGTTTATGCACATGATATTCAATGATAATTATGTTATAGCTATGATAGTTTTTATCACCATTATTGTCATTATTTTAAACCATTTTGATATTATAAATATAAAGAAATATTAAATTGAATTATAATAGCTGATTTATTTTTTTTTAAATGATTTTACTTGTTTTTTAAAGTCTTTAATATTTTAAGCTGTATCAGTAATAAAATGTTGATTTTTGCAAAAGCAATTTCAATCTTATGTTTAGGTAAGAAAATGTGATATTTTTATTGAAATCTTCAACTAAAGTGATGTCATAAAGCGGTAACTTTGAAAATAGTTCATATTTTTAAAATTAAAGAAATTAAAACCTATACTTGAAAAAAATTCATAATGTCCAAATAAACTAAACAAAGATTAGCAAAAACAAATTGCCTTTTAAAGTATATCAAGCAGAGCCTGAGATTATTTAAATAACCCATATACATTTGTTTTGCTATGTGTGTAAAAAGTGGAGTCAACAGGACCTTAGATGTATTTTATGTTAAATAGCATTTTCATTTATATCAAAATTTAATTTATAGTTAGTTAAATTTAATAAAAACGATGATACAGTATTAATATTGAAAAGAGATGCTAAATCATAATATTTTTATATTGCTGAAATCAAGTGACTTCCAACTTCCAATCTCAGTTAAGATCAAATGTTATATATGAGCTTCACTATTAGCCAAAAGTGTATAAGATGACAATTTTGAATGAAATATAGCATGTAGCATATACATAGAACAAAATGCATTAAACTATGCAAGTAATTTACACAGTAATAGTCCAAAATGTGATATTTTTAGATAGCTGTCAGTTTAAAAGTCTTGGGACTCAGATCTGTGGGTCTAAATTTGATCACATTGGTTAAAACATGTCTTGTGCACTGAAAAAAAAGGCATTTGAACCAAACAATAATGTTTTTTTTAAACTAAATTTATTGTTCATTTTAATCCATTATAGTTAAAATAAACCAATTATTATTTGATTCAACAATTTTTTAGTTGGGATCTTTTGGAGTGTGATGGCTCTACAGCAATTAAACTGCTTTTTGTAGTGAGATAGTGATCTGCTCATTACAATATAAAAGCAAAGGCAAGTAATAGGAGTAAAGAGGAAAGGGAGTTAACTTTATAGGTGCAAAACTGTTTTTTCGTAGTATTTTTCAGTATTCAATATTTAATATTAAAAAACCTCATACGGTATAAATTTTTTATTTTAAAATTATAAATAACTTAAAAAAACTAAGTTTTTAAAAACAATGTGATTAATATCAGAAATCTGTCTCAACTTTGTTGTATAAAGAGAGAAATACACAAAATATGCACAGGCTATGAACTGTGCTTAAATGTGAATCAAAACCGTTCCTTTTTGGTCTAGACACTGAGGAGATATTTCTCATCTTAAATTGCTCAGTTTAAACACCTGTGGCTTAATTACTGTCTTTTGTCATTGTAAAACCAAGGAATTGTAAAATCCTAGTAGATTATAACTACTTGGTAAAATACTTGTGGTTGTGAATTCACTTTGATATCACAAAAAAGACATGACTTAATAATCAAAATTAATTAGTTATGGAATTTAAAAAAATAGTTATTGGAAATTAATTATAAATTAAAATTAAAATGAAAACTTCTGCAAATATAAAGTTGAATTTGTAATTATCAGCAATATTTTGTTTAACTTAATTAATTTTAATACTCAGAAGTTCAATATTGATTGAATTTAACCAAAACAAGTTCACCAAGATTTGGTGTCACCTGTGATCATTTCCTTAAGGCAATTTTCCTCTCTCATTGTTTACACACTTGTTGCTGCAATTAGTGACCATGTGAGGAATTTTTTAACCCCTTCTTATCCCTAGGATATTAAAAGACCAACGCTGGTGTGTAGTGGACTAACTTATACCTGATGTACACTTTTGACGAGGAGCGGAGTCGACTTTAACCAATGGGAACTCAATATTTCTGACTTCACCACTTCAACTATTGGGAGACGTAACACTCAAAACGGTTGTAGAATGTGATTTTGTTTGGTTAAGAATTTTCAGTGAGAAATTTTTGCTCTTCTTGTCTAAATCTAGGCACTTGCACCGACACCAACTTCAGGACTATCTCCATATCTGCATTCTCCATTTTCACTAAAGGTAAGTATTTGGTAATCGTGCATATTTTGTACAAAAATAAGGATATATTTTTTAAGAAATTCCATTTTCAAAACTATGTAAAAATGTACAAAATTTACAATAATTTAATCAAAATTAAACAAAACTGTGAAGAAAATTATAATAATTATATCAAAAAACAAAAATGAATTATAACTAAATTTGATGAATAATTTTGAAAAAAGTTACACAATTATACAAATTTGACTTAAAAAATTATTAAAAAAATTACAGAACACATGTTATTCCTATTCTTTTAATTAGAAAACTTGTATAACAAAAATATTTGCTTAGAACCACAATATTTATGCTTAGTGAGAAATTGATGAGGTGAAATTGAATCAATTTCACATGAAAATTGCCTAAAATTGATTATTTCATAGTTATTTGGTGAAATTTCGATGAAAATCGATAAAAATTTCCGAAATGTGATGAAATTTCGGCGAATTTTGAAAAGATTTATTAAATTTGATAAAATTTCGGTGAATTTTCAACGAAAATCAAAAAAAATTTACGAAACTTGGTGAAATTTCAGCGAATTTTGATAAAATTTACGAAATATGATGAAATTTTAGTAGATTTTGATAGAATCAACAACTTTTTGTACGTTTTTTAGCTTTAAGATTTATTTCAACCACTCCATATGACAACCTGTGGTTTGAGAAATGCTCGAAATTTGCTACAAACATGACACTTTTGACTGGTTAATTTCATTGGAGTGAGATCAGGCGGAAAGTGCGCCTGGAAAACTAAACTTTTATTAGTTATACTTTAGCTCAAATGATGAAAAGATTTAATTACTTATGGTTCTTGATGGGGTCACATTGATAGAAATTTTGTGGTGAGCGATGATGGTCTCAATGAAAATCATGTTACCATTCCAATTTCGATTGCACCTACGGTCATATAAACAAGCGATTTTCGCGATTCAAAGTTGAATGCCAGTTTCTTGTTAATAAATTTGATTTATCTCTCATCATTGCTCCTGTCCATTAATTCAGAAATTCACACATTTCTCTGTGAATTAAGACATCAAATTCCATTCCAGTTTTAGTCCTATAACTGTGCATGGCGCGTGGCGTGATTGTTTCGTACAGACTAGCACATAACAAAGCTTTGTTGCGCGTGCTGGTCTCTACGTAGTAAATCGTACAAAATGTATTGTTAGTTTTTGCTAAAAGGGGAAAGATTTAACTAAGGGTTAAGCACTTACTATTCTTAATATTTTGAGGATTTCCTCCCCTCAAAATAATTGTAAAGGAGTATAAGGTCTCAATTTAATAATCTTAATTTAAAACTTATTTTAAATAAACTTAATTTAAAATTGTTGTAAAATATTTTTAAAAAATGTGCAGTAAATTTCAAAAATTTTGCCAAAAAATTAAACAAAATTTTATAGAAAATATAAGAAAATATATTAATATTTCCCATTTGAAATTGGCTTGCTTGATAGGTTGTATTGGCCATACTAAGTCAGTGTTTTCTTATATATGGTTGCACATTTGTGTTCTTATCATGGGTCATGACCTGTCAGCACCCCCTCATTCCAGCACACCCCCCAGAGAGTTAAACACTATCCTAAAGCAGGCACTGAATAAGAGGATGTGATTTGATTTTATGGTTATATATATGATTTTATGGAATATTTATGGTTATAATTGATGATTTCTTTATTTATTTTTTGTTGTATAATTATGCATATCAATTCAAAATCTTGATGTGGAGATTCCTTAAAATTAATAAGGAGATTTCTATATTGCTGCAATAAGGCAGAGATATAGAAAATCTGTTTTCTTCTTGATACAGATTTTCTATATCTCTGCCATATGTCAGAAATATAGAGATTCTATATTAATTTTATCAAGACGATTCGGTTTAAAATCGAACTTTTAATCATTTTCTTATGTCGCAGACATATCTCAGAGGTATAAAAATGTCTATATAGATTTTATTCAGACATTCTATATCTCTGAGGCCTTAAATCTGAATTGGTGCTGCCTGGGTTGATTAAGATTTTTGAAATGATTTGATTTCTGTTGAAAGATTGTTGAAATTTGTAAAAACTAATTTTAAAAAAAGTATTTTATAAAATTCATACAAATTCATCAGAAATAAATTTTTATGCAAAATATCAATTTATTTTTAAAATTATGCTGAAATTAGTAAAAATTTGTAAAAAAAAAAAAAAAAAAAGCGAGTTTATTTCAAATTTCATATAGATTCCATCAGAAATCAAATTTTAATATAAAATTTATCAAAATATAGATTTTTAAAAAAGTCATACTTAGTCAAAATTTATACATGTATTGAGTGTTTGATTTTCAAATTTATCAAAATTGATCAAAATCAAATTTTCTATTCAAGAAACATCAAAATTGATCAAACTCAAATTATCTATTCAAGGAATATCAAAATTGATCAAAATTAAATTTTCCGTTCAAGAAACATCAAAATTGGTGAAAAAATATTTTTTTCATTCAAATATTATAAACTTGTCAAGAAATTGAATTTTTATTTATAATTTAGCATCAAAATACGTTTTTTTTTAAAGTCAAAATTGTGACAATTCATTGAAATGTTGAGTATTTTGATAGAAATTTTATCAAAATTGGTCAAAAGATTGATTATTTTTATGGTTTTTCATCAATTTTTTTAATCAAAACATGTGAGTTCATTAATATTTTTCTAATTTTCTTGTTTTAATATTTTAAAATGTATAATTTTTATAAAGATAAAATGAAAAGAAATTGCTGGGTGGCCACACAAACGAGGAAGAAAAGAAATAGAACGAAATTAAACCAAATTTTAACGTCAATACATCTAAGAACCAAAAGAACCACGACTTCAGAATTAGCTCCACCCCAAACAACTACTGTGGATAACTTTAACAGGGTCATTGACTTTACACCAGAATTTAATGTTGAAGCAGAAACTGAAATCAGTGCCAAAATTTCGGTGGAATGTGACAGTGACTGTTCAAGTGTTTCCATTGATGAGTCAGATAATGACGAGCAAGTTTCCATAGAAACATCCACCACATCTGAAGAGGAAGAAGAGGAACAAGACTTAAATGAACTTCTAAGAATTTGGGCTTTACAAAACAATACTAAGCATTCTGCAACAACATCTTTACTGAAGATTTTACAAAAATTCCACCCAGATTTGCCTGTAGATGCAAGAACTCTTCTTAAAACACCTAGGCAAACGGACAGTAAAGTTATGGAACCAGGTAGATACACTCATCTGGGATTGAAGAAAAAATTAGTTGATTTTTGTACTGACATTCGAAATTTACCTCCAGTATTGGAACTTCTAATTAATGTGGATGGAACTCCAATAACTCGAAGCAGTAATAAAAATTTTTGGCCAATACTTTGTTTGGTTCGCAATATACCAATCTCTACACCATTTCCTGTTGGTATATATTGTGGATCTAGAAAACCGAATTGCAGCAATACCTTCATGACTGATTTTGTTAATGACTGTTTAGATGTATTGACAACAGGTATTTTGATTCAAGACACTACCATCAAAATCAAAATTATTGGATTTATTTGTGATGCTCCTGCAAGATCTTTTGTCAAAGGTATAAAGTATCATAGTGGATATTCAGCCTGTGAAAAATGCATCCAGGAAGGAAGTTACATTGATAATCGAGTGGCATTTTCGGATGAAGTTTGGGAGTTACGAACTGATGAAAAATTCCGAAATTTTGAATATGATGACCATCAACATTATATCAGTATTCTTAATGACCTTCCAATTGGGCTTGTAACAGATTTTCCACTTGAATATATGCATTTAGTATGTCTTGGTTGTATGAAAAAACTTCTTCACTTATGGTTAAAAGGTATTCCAATACGAATATCTAGCAGACAAATTCAAGAAATATCTGATCATTTCATACGTATAAGTTCATTTACTCCTGCAGAATTTAGCAGAAAACCACGTAGGCTTAAAGAACTTGAATTTTTCAAAGCTACAGAACTCCGGCAAATTTTGATGTATACTGGCATTGTTGTTTTTTCAAAATTTCTACCTGAAAATGTGTATTCTCATTTTCGCTGTTTACATGTAGCTATGATCATTTTGGGAAGTCCAGTTTCGAGTGAAACATTAATAAATTATGCAGACAAATTATTAAAACATTTTGTCGCTAATTTTAAACTGTTTTATGGTGAAAAAAATGTGTCATACAACATCCATGGAATGCTTCACTTGGCTGCTGATGTACAACGTTTTGGAAACCTTGACTTATTTAGTGCCTTTCCATTTGAAAATTATCTACAGAAATTTAAGAAGCTCATTCGAAAAGGAGATAAATCTTTGGAGCAGATTGTGCGACGACTTTCAGAACTGGAATATTTACCAAAACAGTTGTCTCTAACTCATAATTTTCAGTGCCGATTTAAACACAGCAATGGCCCCTTGCTACCAGGGTTTTGTGATCCCCAGTATTCTCAGATTAATTTCAACCATTTTAAGATAACAACTAAAAGTGGAAACAATTGTTGCAAGATTGATGAAGCAATTGTCTTGGTTGAAAACTTTGCAACATCTGAAGCCGACAATAAACTTTATGCAATTGGATGCCAATTCGAAAACATGAGTGACTTTTATACAGAACCTTGTAATTCTTCAATTTTAGGAACTTTTCTTGTTACGTCAGAACTTTCAATGCAAAAAACTTGGCTAGCATTATCTATTTCTGAAAAATATTATCAAATTCCTTATCATAATAATTATGTGATAATTCCACTAATTCATAATAAATGATTTGTCCAATAACAATTGTATGAATTAAAATCATAAAAACATGTATTAAAATGTAACTTGAATAATAAAATTATCGTAGTATAAACCAAAAAAATTTATTGAACTTTAAATTACATAATCTGACTGAAATTTAAAAAAAATTAAAAAGTTGAAAAAATTGAAAATTTTTATAAACTGACATTTTAAACATTATCTCAGATGTGTAGATAAGTTGAGATAATGTTTAAAATGTCAGTTAATACACAATAGATGTGTAGATATTGTGATGTTTATCTTTTTCAATAATCATTATTAATTTATTGTTTTTTCTTTGAATTTCTTTACAAATAGAATGGGAAAATTTGCAATTGTTGTGTTTGTAGATGATGACACTGTCAGTGTTGTGCCGACCTCTTGGATAAAAGATGACAATTGCTATTGGCCAAACGACACACAAGCTTATAAAATAACGAAATTGATCAAGGAAAACAATGAACCACGAGAAAATTGGTCACAGCATCCAATAAGAAGAATTTTAGGATTATACGGTAACATTTCTGTAACCTTACTGGAAAAAAATTTTTATAAAATAAATTATTCACACTAATTCCTATTTGATTCATTCTATATTTTTACACTTGCTTTATACCATTTTTTGTAAAACAGACACTTTTGATCAAGCTAAGAAAAAAGAAAAGGAATCTGAATATAGTTCAGATTTGGCAAGTGATAAGGAGATTGGACGAAGCCACAGGAAGAAAATAAGAAAGTTAGTATCTGATGAAGAGCACTCATCAACTCCTAGAAGAACTGTTAAAAAAAGTAAGTAACATTGGGTATATCACAATTATCAAATAATTAAATAAAACAATTATAATTTTAGAAACTCCTCAAACTTCAAACATTTTACTGCCACCACCACCTAAGTTGCCTATGACCATGACTCCAAGAATGCTTGTCAAAAATCCCCCAATCCAAAAAACAAGTAAGATTAGAATTACTTTTAGCCAGCTAAAAATAAATCTTCAAATTTTGAATTTCTTAGATGAAAAATCACCTGTATCAAACATCCTTGTACCAGCACTCCGACTTCCACAATTGAATACTTCAACTGGTTAGATAAACTTTATGCTCAAAAATGACAATTATTTGCAGAGAAGTATCTAGCTAATTTCGTGCCCAAGGCGGAATAAAAAATTGCCCCCCCCCCCCCCGTACCATCAAACTAGATTTAAAATGATTGCAAACATATTTGGCAATTTTGACCAAAAATTTGGCAATTTTCACCAAAAATCAAATATTTTTAGCAATTTTTTCAACCTCTTCGCTGCATTACACCCCCTTTTCATTCATGCCCTTCTGTGCATGGTATCCAAGGGGAGTGCGTGGGTCGCCTCACCCTTATATCTCCTCTGATTATTATAGGCTATATAATAGGTACTTTATTTCTCAGGTTCGAATTCACCCATATCACGCACATCAACACCAGCACATCAACGCCAGCAATTTTTGCAATCAAATTTCACATCTGGTAGAATAAGCCTTTATTTTAAAATATAATTAATTTTGGCTAAATAATAAATTATATTAATTTTAGATGCAGATGTGTTGTCTAGAAACAATACACACTTATCACAGGAATCAAATAAAACGCAATTATTAGGTATTTATAGCAAAAAAATGTGTAAATAGTCAATTTAAATGTTAATAAAAATTGCACTCAGACGATGTTACAGATTTGGAGTATTCAAACCTTCAATTCAGTGAACATGAAGGTATGCAATGTTTAAAAATGTTTAGTTATGAAAATAATCTTTTTCAAAAATATCTATTTCTTTGTAATTAGAAAACTCTGGGGGCGAAGATGATGGCAGTGGCTTTTATTCATCCAAAAGTGGAAATTTCATTCTAGATGAATCAAATACGAGTTATCAACAAAAACAGTTGCCACAATCATGCAATTGCAAAGGTGATTTTTTACTTAGTCTGGCATAGTATAGGAAATTCACAAAAGATCATCTGGATGTCCAGAACAAATTGTTCAAATTATTTAAAAAAAGAATAATAATGTCACATCAAATGAATAGAAAATATTAGAAAAATTAATATTTAATTGTAATGTGGTCTTATATGATTTTAATATGAATAATTAATGTTAATTAATGTAAGTGTTAATAATAGTAAGTGTTAATAATAGAAAATTAATACACAATAGTAATAATTCAGTGTAAATCAACAGAAAATCAATAGGAAATTAATATTAAATCAGTATTAACTAATAGTAAATCATTATCAATTAAAAATAAATCAATATAAATCAATAACAAAGAATAAATCTGTGTAAATTAACATCAGACAGTTTAAATTGATAACAGAGATAATGTAAATCAATGTAAATTGATAACAGAGATAATGTAAATCAATGTAAATTGATAACAGAGATAGTGTAAATCAGTTTAATTTAATAGTAGAAATAGTGTAAATCAATGTAAAAGGAACAGAGATTGTTGATCAATACTGATTTACAATGTCTAATATAAATTTACACTGATTTATACTATCTGACATTTATTTACAATAGATATTGATTTACACTGATTTACACTAATATCTGATATTGATTTACACTAATTTACACTATTTCTGTTATTGACTTACACTTATTTACAATTTATTTACATCAATGTTCCATGATCCTACAATTAGGTGAGAGCACTTATAAAGTTCCACAAGATGTGCTGGCATTGAAATTATATCTCGCCCTGTATTTTAAATTTTAAAACTTTATTTCTTTTTTTTACAATTTTACTTGCAGAATTTCATCGAGAAATAATCAAAACAATGCTTCGAATGGAGTCAAAAATTGACGATTTACGAGATAATGTGCAACTAATAATGCAACAGAATTCAGGGAAGAAGAAGGTTTCGGAAAAAAAATGTCCAAATTTAAATTTTCCAATAATGGATTTGGATGAATTTTTGGAATTTGATGAGAAGTGCAAATGTGAGGAATTCCAAAACCAATTGGTATGTCATAATATTTCATATTGATTAAGTTCTGCAATATTCAAAATGGTATATGAATTATTTTTACAGTATGACCAGTTGTCAACAATTGGAGGAAGTGGATTTAAAAATGGTTTGCGTCGCATTCTGCGGCATGTGCTACATGCTGATGTAGCAAAGCAATTTTCCTGGATGGGATTGAAAGGAAAAAAACCTTTTAAAAATCTGAATATTCAGAAGGTTTTTTATGGTAAAAAGATTCACTACTTTTAATACAAATCAATCTTTTGCAATCAAAGTTTAACAAATATTTCATGTGTATTATTTTCCATTTTAGCTTTGACAACATCGAAATTCCACGCAACCAATCAAGAATGCGAAGAGACCATTAAAAATTGGCTGCGACACGCTTCAGATAAAAAGTACTGTATAACTCATGTTATAATTTTAATAACAATCATAATGACAATATAATACTTTTCATAGAGTTTCATCAAAAACTGCATTGATCGATATTGGAGAAACAAGCGATTAATCGGATTAAATGTAATACTTTTAAGAATTAATTAAAAAATGAAACATTTATTTTATTTCTGTTTTATTTTAACATTTATTGGGATTTCCCAAAAATAATCTAATAATGTCCAAATGACATCCTAAATGCATCCTAAATGCATCCAAATGACATCCAAAGATCATCCTAAACACAACTGAATGATATCCAAAAAACATCATAAACAGATCCAAATGACATCCAAAAAATGTCCAAAATATCCCCAAAACATCCTCTTTTAGGTCCAAATGATGTCCAAAAAACATCCTCTTTTAGGTCCAAACGATGTCCAAAAAACATCCTCTTTTAGGTCCAAATGATGTCCAAAAAACATCCAAAAGATGCTCATTTGTCTATTCATAGGACGTCCTGTGGATGTCATTTAGGGGGTAAAATGGGCATTTTTTGGATGTGTTTTGGGCAACATTTGCATGAAAATTGGACGTCCTTCGGACGTCCCTAACATCCGACTGGGACATCCATTGGACGTCCCTGTGCTGTCTGGGGAGGAGGTAGAGAGATGGCATTTCTCTCAGGTGAGATGGCGCAATTGCTTGCTTTAACGCATACATGAGAACTATACTTAAGTTAAGAATCCAGGGGATCACGAGGAGGTAGGAGGAAGAGATACCGTTGAAGGTCACAAGTGGCTAAACCAATGATGTCTACGAAGTAGAAGAAGAAGAAATACTGCTTAAGGTCACAAGCGGCTACAAAGGCCATAAGTGACCTGCCACAAAATCAGTAAGAAACTCAAATCAGCAAAATGCTAACAATACCAAAAGTCCAACAAAATACAAATAAAACAGACAACCCAGCAAAAACAACTCAACCAACACATTCATACACTCACATGACCACACCTCCAAACACTCAAATACGAAGAAGAAGAAGAAATAGTGCTTAAGGTCACAAGCGGCTACAAAGGCCATGTGATCTGCCACAAAATCAGTAAGAAGCTCAAATCAGCAAAAATCATTCATTCATTCATTCAAAATTAATTTCAAAGTGATT
>JAQIXT010001954.1:0-12861 GCA_034700445.1 Stenotaenia linearis
TATGGGATATGTCTTTTTATTGTATTTATTGTGGCGGTTGGTTTGGTGAATTTTGTTTTTTTCTATCGATAAAAAAATAATAAAAATAATAAAGATGAAGTATTTAAGAAAAAATGGTTTAAATAAAGTTTTTTTGATAACAATACAGTCGGTTTTTAAAATTGGGTTTGGTTTTCAAAAATCCCGCTTAAAAAGGAGTTTACTAATTTCCAGTTCAGTTGTGAATGGGTGTGATGTAGAAAGTGAACTGGAATTCGTAACTTGTTTCCTGTTCCGGTGCATTGTCGTGACAAAAGTTTAAAAGTAAGTGTTAAGAAACGTTTTTTTAAAGGAAGAATTTATATACTTCTGAGGATAAGTGGAACAAGTTAAGGTTGCGTAATTAAGAAAGCTGGAACTGACCTGTAACGAAGTTAATGAAGAAATTTCAACTTTGACATGACGCGGTAATGTGAATGGCGATCGATGCCGCTTCACACAACGGAATTCTGCTTAATCTTATAATAATAATTAAGTTCAAGTAAGTAATTTATATTGTATTTAAACGCAAATTTCGAAATAATATTAGTGTTGAATATTCAAAAAACGGTTTTTTCCAACCCCCAAAAAAATTGCACAATTTTTTCTAGAAAAAAAAAGACTTTATTAAAATAATTTGCAAGAACTATAAAATTTCAGTAAACAATTTATAGAATGTTTGCAAAATTTCAAAACAAAATAAAAAATCTACAAATTTATTGCATAAATTACTGAAATTTGCACCTTTTTTTTGTTGCAGAAATTGCTATATTTAAATAAAAATTCCGCAGATTATTTTTACTTGAGTAATAATGACATATATTCAAGAACTGATTTTTGCCTTGACAATTCGATATCGATTTTTTTCTGCAGATTTATTGCAGATTATTGAAATTACCCCGAAATTTGAAATTCCTTGAAATATACTTTGATTTATAACTTGAGTGTGATTTATAATCGATGAAATATAGTACTTATTTTCTCTATAAAAATTTAATGCTTAGTAATTATTATGAATTTATAATGCCATCAGACATTAATAATTCAATTTCTTGTATTCATTTCAAAATTACCGGGCTGGCAGACCATTTCGATGAATATCGGATTTCCACGTCCACTAGCGCCGCCTTTTGACACAAACTCGACGTTTGTTAATCAACTTTTTCATCTTAACATCTTTTTTATCTTCATTTTTAGTGTTTGTTAAGAAAAACAAAAAAAGAATCTCATTTTCCCAATTTTTATTTGATTCCCATGCAGATGTAATACAAGACTTGACTAGGAGTTACTACGGCAGACATGTTAAATTTAATTTTTTGTTTGTTTATTAATTACTGATTTATTTCAGAGCCTCACAAACATAAAAAGCAGAGAGATTTGAGAGAGGATTACAGTTATCACATGTGATTATAAACTACATTAAACATTGAGAAACATATTGAAAAAAAATTGATGTTTGTTCAAATTATCAGCTCATACCCTTTGAAATCCAATTTTTCTTGAGCTCATTTAAACAAAATCTAAAAAGCCTATCAACTACTTTACAATTAAAAAAATTCATACAATCAGCAACTCATTTTCCAATTAGCTGCACCTTTTTTAAAATATTATTTTCAAAATTGCACTCAATAGGAAATGTCACCCTGCATTCAAATTGCCATTTTGATCTTTTATTTGCTTTACACAAACCAAATTGAGAGAAAAGTTCAAATGAAAAAAGCAGTAAAAAATCAACAGTTACAGAAATTGTAGATTTAATAATATAAAAGAAAATAACAAAATGGCACCCATGACACTTCCCAATTGCATGGCATTCACAAAAGAAATCACTGCAAACTTTGAAAGACAAACAACTTGGTTGCAGCAACTGAAACTCTGGGTCTCTAAAAATAGAAAATAAAAACTGAATTATAATGTAAAATGAGGAGTTGGGAAGTTCTTATTTTCCATTTCTTAGTACATAGAAAACCCCAAGTTCCAGCCAAGGCATCTGGTATAAAGTTTTTAAACTTTTTTTTAATTTTTATTTGTAGCACCATTATCACCAAATATATATCTGAGAGAGCAATAAGAAACTTGAAAACTATACATCAGCATTCTGCAATCACTTAGCAACTCTTATGACAGACAAATCTCATTTCAGATTTAATAAAAGAAGTTAAATAACAAAGAAAAACAACTTAGTTTGAATGGCAAAACCAGTACTGTATTTCTTCGATTAAAGGCCGCTCTCGAATACAATAATATCTCGCTTAGCGCTTGGGAGCATTAACATTACGTTTCTCATTGGTGATAGGCATTCTCATTATATTTTTTGTAGAGTGCAGTAACAAAACAATAGGTGCATTCAAAGTTTTCTGTTTATCAAAAATAATTGCCTAATCTCATTCATGGAAAGTTGTAAAAAGAGTTACTACATAAAATCTATCTTGGTAAATTGTATTGTTTGTATATATAATCGAGCAAATAGTAGCAACATAATTTCCTGCAAAATGTCTTAAATCATTTAAATTATTTTTTAGTAGGTTAGATGTTTAATGAAATTGTAACCAACTTTCACAGTTATGTCATTATTAAATTCTAAGCAATTCGCATGGAATTCTGGGTGTGGTAGTTGATTTTACTTTGTTTTATGATTTTTTTGCCAATTTTTGAGTTAAACAACCTTTGTTCAAATTCCAGATTTTCTTCGTTTATTTTCTTATAACCCCATGCAAGGTTAGCACTATACCCAGAATGCTTAGAGAAATAAGAGACACTAGTGCACGTGTGAAAATCCCCTCCTTAAGAAGTATTGGAAAACAAGGTACTACTTCCTGTTTTCAAAAAAAGCAAACATGGCTCAACAGCATAAACAAAAAACTTTGAACGCTCTAGTGTTGCAACAAAACCGGGTACCGCTAACTGAACACAGGTCATAGCAAAAATTTCTTTTACGAATAAAGGCCGCGTTCTCTAATTGAAGAAATACAGTAAATTAACATTTCTTTTTTACTATTTAGATATCAAGGACCAAAAGATTGTCTTTAGCCTAGAGAAAACTTCAATCTATTCCTGACTGTCTCTTCAACGTTATATAAAGATTTCCAAAAACAATCTACGGTCTACTGTACCAGATAATAATAAGGAAAAAAGGGGAATAAAATATTGTGCTTAAACCCTGGCAGTCAAAATGGAAGAAACTGCAGGAAGAGAAGAAGAGAGCTCGTGGACTTGTTGGTAAACTCCTGTAAAGGATTTCTTTGCTTCATTGTGTGTAATGATTATTATGTTTTCTAATTAGTTCTTGGCTATTATAATATTGTATCATATGAACTGACTGATTAAAGTGGCCTGGATAATTTTGGTAAGTCCAAAGCTGAAGAACATTGAAGATAATGAGATAAGTTATTGAAAAAATGGAAAAAATTGGGTTTAAGCAAGTGAAATGAAGGTTAAGTAGAAGAAGAAGCTTCTACAGTATACAAGATAAGTGTAGCAAAAAACTTCTCAACAATTCTCATTTAACTACTCATTGATCACTTATGGCAATGTCCAAACTTGATTTCCTATTCAATTTGAGCAAACAAAGAAAAGGAAATGAAGAGATTCACATTTTACATGGAAAAAATACAAAATGTCTAAATGTAAAGCAATTATATATGTCAGAAATACTTAATATCAAAGTTAGGTAATTGAAGAATGAAATGAAAACAAGTTGTTTTTGAAGGAGGCCAGAATACAGAAATGATAAATCCAAGGTTAGTTTTATGCTTTTGGATACACACAAGCTAAAGCTGCTTAAATGTTTAAATATTACTATTGATTACTTCAATTTTTTAGTTGTTAGTACCATAAGTTAATTTGAAATATGTGATTAAATGTTTTCAAGCATAAAACCAGCCTTTCTTGAATTTAAGTACACATTGTTTATAATTGATTACCTAATTAGCATAATTTCCCACTTCCTGTTTGGAATGCTATTGTAAGGTTAATTAAAACTGGAAATTTTTTTGTTTGGTTTTTTGGTTAGTTTTTAGGCCCTAAATCTTCAATATCCACCCAAATACCACTAGAGTCACTACTAGACAAAAAGAAACACCCTACTCAGGGTCAACAACTGTTCAACAAACCCTCACTTTCCGCCATTATCTCTCACGTAATGTCAACTTGTTCGAGAAAACTCTCCCTTAACTTTGCAAAAATACTTAAAACTCCAGTCTATAAGCAGAACAACTAGTTTCATGGTCTTGCAGGTTGATGGTACAGCGACTGGCAGACGGTGCCAAATCAATCTTGTTTTTAGTCAGGATGTCTTCGTTCATTGCTACCCAGTAACCCAAATTGTCGGTGTCGTATGTGGGAATAATGGTCACTTCAAGATTTTTGTCTTCCCAACTCTGCTTGGCTTCCAGAAGTGAATTGAGCACTTCTTTGCTCGGGTTGATACCACTTAAAACGTAGTACCTCGCACGGACAGTCTTAAAGAACTCCACATTGCTGTAATATGGATTGCCATGGTGTGGGATGTAAGCTAGATCCACATAGTAATGGTTTGATGGACTTTTGCTGGATGCCAATTTGCTTCCTGGTGGAGACCTTTTGGGATCTTCGCTCGGTTTTGGAGACTCGGTTCTTCGGGGCCTCAGATCCTTGTTGTTTCTGATGATTCTTCTAGGACTTGCTGGTGTGCTTCCTGTTTTCGAAGAAGGAGGACTTTGATTTTTCACATCTCTAGTTATCGGAGGTGGGGAGGGAAGTCCCATTGGTTCTCCCCATTCTTCCAGTGGAGTCTTCTTTTCGTCTTTTACTATTCCACTTTCGCTGCTTGGGGTCGACAATTGAGTACTGCTTGCAGAAGAGTGAGCTGGCTCATGTCGCTTCAAGTCCGGCAAATAGCGTTCTTCAAGCGTTGGTCTTTGTGGAAATCCAAATGGAGTCTTTCGCATTTCTGGAGACTCCATCTCAAATCCCTGAGGAGAAGAGCCACCACTGCTCTGTTCTTCGTATTGGTGCATTTTTGACTCTGAAGGCCAATCCCGGCTTTCGATCCCTTCATCTCCTTGCGTCTTTTGTGGGTCATCTTCATCCTCGTCGTCTGCATCTCCTTCAGTCCATTCTGATCTTGCATGAGCTTCCTCCTCTTCCCATCTTACTGACTGTCCACCACCATGGGGAACCAAGGGTGGTTTGGCCCCATTTCTGCTGCCATTTTCTATGCGGGGACTTATCGTCCTGATGTCTTCGACACCTTCTTCTGACTTGAAATGTTGGGTGGTTGTCACACTTTTGACTTCTGTTTCACCAATGACTTTACCAGAATTGTCCGACTGCTCTGAATATGATTCTTCTCCGCTGGATTGATCAATATCTTTTTCATATGGATAATCGTATGTGGCACTGCTCTCAATAATAACTTTACTTGCTGTGATTGATTCTGTTGAAGATTTTTCAATCACAACAGAAGAAGCTAATGTCTTTTTGTTGTTTTCTTGATTGTTGTCACTGAGTCTTGCATCGGAGTCTTCATCGGGACTTTCTTCTCCGAGCACTCTCTTCATCATTGGTGACTTTTCGACAAAAGTTGGACCAGTTGATGAAGTTAGTGTGTCAGTACTGGTGTAGAATGATGTTGAAAGTTGGCTTTCATACTTTTCATCTTCTTTCATCAATTTTTGTGTTGAATCAGAAGAGAACAGATGTTGGGTAAGTTGGTGGCCATTTGTCATAAAAGATGTGCTTTCAGGTGACAGATGGACTGCAGCCTGCTGCTCTTCGGATGGTAACACATCAGGAGCAATAACATGTTTGGTATCTTTGCACACATCCAGCTCGGAAATACCTTTTGTTTCAACATCTTCTGGTAAATCAGCTTTGCTTGATATAATTTCTTTGCTTGGACTTGAGTCTTTCTTAGGAGACATATCTTTTGGTGTTGAGGTTGTCATCTTGGTTGCTGGAAGACTTTCATCTTTACTTGATTCTACAACTTTCCTGGTGATATGTGTTGTAACTGTTTCAACAACTTGCATTTTGATTACTTCTTTATCGTCATTTTCATCTTCAGAAGATGATAAGGCTTTTAAGTTTCCAGATTCATCACTTTGTCTACTGCTAGATCTGTCAGATTTGACATCAACATCTAATCTTTTTATCTCTTCAGTACCAACTAGATCCAGTCTTTGAGTAGTGCCATCGATAGTTGTATAGACATTTTCCTTAACACCTTCGGTTTCACCTTTAGTGTCTAGACTATAATCGTCAGAAAATGGCTTTTTGGTGTCACTAACATCAAAGGTAGATGATGGATCTTTATCCAATTGGGACATGCTTGTCACTTTTGGAATGTCAGTCTTGTCAAATATTTTGTCATCAATTTCAAACATCTCTGAAATTGAAGACACTTGAGGTGCTGAACTGAAGAGTGATTCTTCTTCTCCATAAAAGGACTGAGTCATAGGATCAATTGGTGCCGATAGCTTTCGTTTAATAAGATCTTCCTCTTTTTCATTATCGGCCTGAGCTTCAAACATAACTGGGGGTAAAACAAGGTCACTTGTTATAACTTCTTCCTTCATAACTTGAGTTGCATGTTTTTCAATTTTTTCTTCTTTAACCTGAGTTGTTTCTACCAATTCTGTATCTTTGATGAATTGGTTCATTACTGATGATAAGTCTTCTGGTTTTTCAATTTGTTTAGTAAATGTTATAGATTCTTCGTGAACTAACTCTTCAGGACTGCTTACAACTTCAACTTTAACATCTTTAAGATCCAATTCTTTTGAAATGTCTTTTTGGAGTTTAATCTCTTCACTTTTTTCTTCACTTTTTTCTAATTTAATCTTATCTTCTAGCAGAGCTTCTTCTGTTGCTTCCTTATCTAAAGTTGCAGCTCCAAATTGTTTCTCAATTTTGTCAACTGGAGATTTTGGTGATAATGGAGTAGTAGGAGAAGTGCCTTCTGACAAGGTCACTACTTCAGCATGAGTTGCACTTAAGGTTGTAAAAACAGGAGCTTCTTGTTGAATCTGAGTTACTACTATCACATCATCTGCTTTTGGTTCTTGTTCTTGCTCCTCTTCATCATTTTCTTCTTTCACAGCTCCAAGTGGTTTTACAGCCAAAATTTCACGTTCTTGTTCATTTTCCATATCAAGGTTTTCTTCTTCATCTGAACTGTAAATGTGTTCACTGGTTCTAAACATTGCTGGTGCCTCTTCTTCATCTGTTGGCAAGTCTGCAACTTCATCTGGTGTTTTTGGATAGTCGTGGTGTATAAATATTTTTTGTTGAGGCATTGTGGTTTCCATTAATACCTGCTTCTTTTTCAACTCACTAATAGTCTCTTTAGGCACTGGTGCCTGCTCAATATCCAAGGTAGGTTTTTCTGATTTCTTTTCTTCATCGGATTTAATTTCTTCTTTGATGATTTCTTTGGCCTCCTCTTCAAGTGCTGTTAAGGTTTTGGGTGGGACTTCAGCAGCAGGCAGTGTATCTGTAGTTGAATATGTTTCTATTGGTTTTGTCTCTTCGTCTTTGATTGCCTTGTCTTTTAAGTCCACTTTAATGTCTTGAATGTCAATGTCTTTGGTTGGTAATACTTCACTTGGTCTATCCAAAAAGTCCTCTGGGATTCGAGAAATAATACTAGTTTCAATTACTTCTTCGTGAAGTAAAGGTTCTTTGTCAATTTTAATGTCATGTTCTATTTTAGTTTGAATCTCTTTAGTAGCTGGTATCAATTTTTCTTCAGCTTTTTTAGAAATGATTTCCTGTTCGTCTAATACCACAGAAGCTTTTGACATGTCAGTTTCTGGTATACTTTCTACAACTGGAATAACATGTTCCTCAATTTCAAAAGGCTTTTGGTCTTCATGTTTAGTTGTTGATACATCACTTAATACTTTCTGCTTTTGTTCAAGTATTTCTTCTAATTTACTCTCTTTTACAGTTGTTTGGATAGTTTCCTCTGCTTTTGTTTCTTTCTTGATATCATCTGATAATTCAGCTTTTATATCTTTTATATCAGGCAATATATCTTCTACTTTAATTTTTAATTCTTCTAATACTACTTCAGGTTCAGGTAGAACTATTTCTAATTTACTCTCTACTGTTTCTTTTGTTTCTGGTAATACTTTTTCTAATTTACTCTCTACTATTTTCTGTTCTTCAGACAAAACTTTTTCTACTTTGCTCTCCATTAGTTTTTGTTCTTTAGACAAAACTTCTACTTTGCTCTCCATTACTTTTTGTTCTTCGGGCCAAACTGTTTCTACTTTGCTCTCTATTACTTTTTGTTCTTCTTTTAAAACCTTCTCTAATTTATTCTTGATCACTGTCTGTTCTTCAGTCAAAACTTGTTGTAATTTGCTCTCTTCCACTTCCTGTTCTTCTGGCAATACCTTTTCAAGTTTAGTGTCTATAACTTCCTTATGTTCCACCAAAACCTTTTCTAATGTGGTATCTTCTTTCTCTTCTGCTAAAACTTTTTCTAGCTTGATATCCATTGCTTTCTGTTCTTCTGTTAAAACTTTTTCCAACTTAATTGCTATTTCTTTGTGTTCTTCTGTCATAATTTTTTCTAACTTCTCCAATTCTACATTTTCTGTCAAACCTTTTCCCAGTTTGTTTGCTGTTTCTTTCTGTTCCTCTGTTGCACACTCTTCCAACTTATTCTCTATTAATTCCTGTTCTTCTGCCAAACCCTTTTTTAAGTTGTTCATCATTTCTTTCTGTTCTACTGTGATAAACATTTCTAACTTCTCTGTTTCTTTCTGTTCTTCTGGTAAATCTTTTTCTGACTTCTCTGCTAATTCTTTCTCTTCTGTCATTTCTAACTTGCTCTCTGTTTCTTCTTGTTCTTCTGTCAACTCCTTTTCTGATTTGTCCTCCATTACTTTCTTTTCTTCTGTCAAAACCTTCTCTTCTTTGTCCTCAATAACTTTCTTTTCTTCTATAGAAATGTCGACGATGCTTTTTTCAATAACATCATTTGGTCTCTCAGATTGAGCAATTTCTTCTGCCTCTACAGGCTTCATTTCACTAACCTTTAATACTTCAGTTTGTTTTTCATCAATTTCGGGCTTTGGTATTTCTTTTTCAATATTTACATCTGCAGTTTCTGATGGTACATATACACTTCCTCCTAACATCATTTCCCTTGTTTTCATTAAAGCTTCACGAATATCAGCACCAAAAGCTTCAACTGCTGAGGTAATTTCTGGAGGTGCAACTTCTTGTTCTTCCTCTTCTACTTCTGCTTCTTTCTCAACTGACTCCTCTGATTTTGTTTCTTCAATTTTCTCTTCTTTATCCAAAGTTTCATCTTTCAATTCTTCCTTACTAATTTCAAAAGATTCTCTTCTTCTCTGTTCAATAAAACTTTCAAAAGGCTCTGCAACCAAATCAGTGAGACTCACTTGTTGAGTTTCTTGAGCTTCCTTCTTTTTTTCATTCTTCAATGACTCAAAAGGTTCAGCTACTAAGTCAGTCAGACTTACTCTTCGTACCAATTCAGGTGCAACTTCTAACTGCTTTGTTTCGTGCTCTTCATCTTTTGGTGGTTCAATTGAACTCTCTTCCGGAATAACTTCGACTTTCACCTCTTCCTCTAATTCCACACTTTGAATATCTTTTAACTTCTCCAATGGCTTACTCACTAATTCGGTCAAACTGAGTTTACGCACCAGTTCTTGCTCCAGCTCTAATTCTACTTGTTCTTTGCTCGGGAACTTTTCTTCAATTTCTTGCTTCTCAGCCTTTTCTTCTGCAGCTTCTGTTGCTTCTATTCTTTCAGTAGGTGGTGTTCTATCCTCCGATTTGCTTTCATCAGCATCCAGAATTTGAATTTCATCTTTCTCAGCTCGAATTTCTTCCTCTAAACTCTGCTTCTCATCAAGAGATCTCTTCTCTTCTTGCTGCTCATCGATATTAACATCTTCCACTTTGTTTTCAACTGGAAGAACTTGTGGTAATTTAACTGGTTTTGTGACTGCTTTGCCAGATGAAGGAGGACTTGGACTTTTCTTAGTTAAAGGTGCCTTCTTTGCTGGAGATGAAGGCAAAGGCCTTCTAGTGACCATCTCTTTTTTCACAGCAGTTGTTGCTGCCTTAGTGGCAATATTTTTAGCCTCAATAGCCTTTTTATTGCTTGCATCCTTTACCATTTTTGGTTTTGATTCGATTTTATTACTAACAGGTGTTTTTGTGGTAGTTACGCCATTAGTTCTAGCCACTTCTGGTTTCCTGATAGGTGGTCGTTTAATGTCAATTTTCTTTTCATCCAATTTCTTCACTTCTTTCTTAATTTCTTTTTTCTCTTCTATTTTCTCAGTTTTCTTGACATCAACTTTTTCTATTTTCTTTATTTCCTTTTTGTCTTCCAGTTTATCCTTTTTAATGTCCTTCTTCTCCTCTACCTTTTCAATCTTCTTTAACTCTTTCTTCTCCTCAACTTTACCAACAAACTTCTTTTCCTCCTTCTTTAAGCTTAATGGTGGTTTTGTGATGGTTGATTTAACTTCTATTTTCTTCGTCACTGGACTCGCTTCGCGCCTTGCAGTCTTCAAGGGCATTTTCTGTAGTCTCTTTTGAACCACAGTTGCCATGGAATTTTCAGAACAAATGGAATGTTTAAGCACATCCAAATGCTTTAATTTATCTAATCCAGCAAATATTTTGGATTGTGGGCTACTTCCAGGAAAAAGAATCCTTGTGATAGAATCTGCTGGATCTGCTGGTTGCCACACAAGTAGGGCACAAATGGACATTAAGTTAGGCAGTGGAATGGTCAGTTCCCTTTCTTGGCCTTTTACCCTGCTTTTATATTGACTTTGAGCGTTCCACTGATGAAGAAACTCCTTGACTTCGCGACTATCTTTTGTGGGGTTTACAACATACATGTCTAGTCTGCCATGTCCAACTTTATGGTACAAATTAATCGGTTCTAAATTTGGATCTCGATAACACTTTTGCGGCACCACATTCAATTGTTTGAGGTTTTGGATTAAATTTTGATTTTCTTCAACTATATCAATTACCAGACCATCCTGGTCCTTGAGACCATCCGGCGATGACTTTTTCCCATCACCAAGGTTGCAGAAGACGTGTCCGATTTGGGGATAGACTTCACTCATGGTTTTTCTCTGCAGAAGGGAACTCACCCCACTCATGTTGGAGTTGTTGAGACGGGTAACCAGTAGAGCATCAACTCTGTCAAGATGGCGCACGAAATCCCAGAAACAAGAGCGACGACTAAAGCCACCGTCAACTAACATGTTGAAACCATTCACCCCAAACAGGGCCGAATCGCCTTGTCCTCCAGGGAAAACATAGAGAGTCGGTCGACTGAAGCGAATATTCCCAACCACGTCGGACGGTTCGAGAATATCCCCTAATGGCTGAGGCTTGAGGAACTTGGAGAGATGTGCGACAAAGTTGGTTGCACCTGGTTGCATGGAGCATTTGTCTGGAGGGTTGATGGAAACTTGGGCAAATTTTGTCGATGGTTCCTTGGCCAGATTTTTGGTGACCCAGTCGCCTTCGGATGCACAGTGCACGTGAATGGAGATGCTGTTGGCGTATTGTTGGAACAGCCATTGCACATCGCCTTCTTGTATAGTATCTAGTAAGTCCATGTAAGAAAAGGTTCCGTCTTGCAGAACCCACGATCCACTTCCACTGAAGGCATAGCCAGCGTGGATGATGTGTTTGTGACGGGTATAACTTGTTAGTAAATTCTTGACGCATTGACGAAGAGTGTTCACTTGTGCATTTATTAATACTTCGGTCACTAGGTTTTCGGTTACATGTTGGATTAGATGTTCACCTGGAAATACAAATAGGATTTTAGTTTTGCGTTTTTCAATTTGTAAGGGTTTAAAAATAAGATTATAATCAGAGAGCGATAAAGTGCAACAAATTTTTTCCTTTGTTCACATCAAAAGGCCGTGACCTTTAATCTATAAAGCATTCTTTAAAAAGTGTGAAATAGCTTTTTAGTTGAAGCCTGGAAACATTTCTGTTATTAAAGTAAAGGTTGAATTATGTATTTTTCTTGTAGCGAGGGTATATACTTTGTCTTCAATACTTTTACGGACACTTATACTAAAAGGTGTTAGCCAAGCTTCAAATATTCATCTATTTCATTCCTTTTTTAAGAGTATAGGTGTCACTGTGATCAATAATTCTTTTGTGCTTCTGGAGACTCATGAATAGAAAAATGCTTATAGAATATATGGATGTGAAGCTCTCCAAATCATCTTAGTCCATATTATGGAGGGTGGGCAACATCTCACGTGAATAGCGAAAGATGAAACATTAAGTACTAACAACATTTTATTTTATATTTTCATACAGTCACATCCTGCTTAACACTTGCAAATTGCACTGTTTTGTTACTCTGGAATTGACTATTCATTATCTAGCCTGAGGTATCTCCGTAAGGCATTTATAACGGCCTCGTTTAACGCTATTTTTGATTAACGTTTCTCTTTTGTAAAATGATATTCCCAATGTTAAGCAGGGTATTAATTACTACAGGCCATTAATTAGAATTTGAACTAAAGAATATGCTGTCAACGGAATGTGCTGACTTGCTTAGTCCAATAATTCCTTATCAGGAAAACCAGACATGTGCAAGCGCTAAAATGACAGTAAAGGCTACTCCATTGACAACATCATTTCAGTAGAGATTACTAGGTTGATGGTAATAACTATCTGTTGCACATTATACGGTAGATGATTCAAAATGAAATAAAATTGATTATAATCAATATCTTTAAAAAACCCTTTGATAGAAAAAGTATTTCAATTTCAAGTTAGAATCTTGATAATATCTCCTCTTGCGCATTCGCACCTGTCCTC
>JAQIXT010001955.1:0-12851 GCA_034700445.1 Stenotaenia linearis
CTTATGTCTTATAACTTATAAATTCCATGTTAAATGTAAGTCAGATTTATAATTAACATGGAATTTATAAGTTATAAAACAAATTTTGTTTTCCGCAAACTCTCTATTGTCAAACCTAGCTATAATGAATCCGCATATAACAGAATTCTCGTTATAACGAAATATCTAAATTTTCGGATTATCCGCCATAGACATGTTAAAAAATTTCATTATAATAAAACCCGCTTATTACGAACTGTTTATTTGATATTTTTTCATTATAACGAGGTTTTTATATCCTGAGTTCACTTTTTTTTACTGTGAAAGATTGAGAAATATCCAAAAAGTGAGTAATGACACTTGTAAGTGAGTAAAGTGGTTAATAACTTGATTTTTAGGTCAATAAATGTTAGTTTTAAATAATTTTGTTTAAATAATATTTTGTATCATATGCTGTAAAATAAGAGTTGAGTACAAAAACAAAATATTTCACATAAAAAAAACAGATATGGTATAACAAAATTATTTGCAAATTCATGGTCCTTAGTGTTTCATTATAAGGATTCGAGTCGTAGACTCAGTTCAGTTGCTCCATAGAGCTCATTTTGACTGAATTAGGCTCATTTGAATGAAAAACAACATTAGATCTGACCAAAGGTTATTGGCAAATTGAATGAAATGAAGCTAGAGCATTGAACGTCACACTCTTTGATCTGCAATTTAGTCATGTAAAGATGAGGCTTAATTACTAAGGTAAGAGTACAATATAACCACCCAACACGCACATTTTTACGGTAAATAGAAAAAACATTTTACCGCAAAAAATAATTAGTCTTTAAACAGACTTGATTAGTGGAATTTTTTTTGAAAAATGTAGTAAACGTTAATGATATTTTATGATGTTTTGAAGGGAAAACTGGTTTTGGACACCGAAAGTGTTGATTTGGACAAGAAACATGAGGAAATCCCAAAATGGTGTTGCAAAACATAAATCTTTATAAATTTGTTTTTGATTAATTAAATCAAATTAAATCATTAGTGATGTTTTTTTATAAGGCAAACTTGACTCTTGGATTAATCAAGGTTTAATTATAACTCAACTTGTTGTGGGATTCTATTTTTGGAATAAAGTTCAACTACTTTTTATTGTAGTTTGAATTGTACAGCCCTTTGCAATTGGTTTGGTGTAAGTTATAACCATAAGTAAAAAGCCAAAAATATTAGTTTTTGTTTTTTGTTAATTTAAATTAGAATGGTTTACCCATCACCTTCCTGGTTACCTGGAAGTGAAGAAGTTGATTTGATGTTGTTAAGATTTATGTGTTGTTGATTGTCTGGAGCAATTAGCAAGTTCCGGAGGTTTTTGTGCAAAGTTGGGTTTTGCTTTACACAAAAAAATAAAGGTGACTTTGGCATAGACCGAAACCTAATCAATACTCAGCAATGTTTAAAACACCCTCCCTATCAGTGGCACTGGACACTTTATTCCAACATCATCTTTTTCAGAGGATTTTATTAGTAAACACCCCTTATACGGGGAAATCGACAATAGTTATTTAACCAAGTTTAAGTGTCCCAAGTTTTCGTAAAACAGATTCTTTTCGAAAGGATTTGTTTCGAAAGGGATTTGTTTCGAAAAAAACGTGATTTTTTTCGAAATGACTTATTGGAGTTTTTTAGGTTAGGTGGGGGGGTCCAAGGGGGTCGGGAGCCCCCCTTGTTAGGCTAGGATGCTGGAATGGCGAAATAATCTTTTCGAAACAAATCCCTTTCGAAACAAATCCTTTAGAAAAAAATCATTTTCGAAAGAAATCCTTTCGAAAAAAAATCCATCGAAATAAATCCTTTCGAAAATAATCCTACGCCTCCCTGGCAATGACAAAAATTAGAATATGAGACTATACGAGAACATCTTTAGAGAATTATTTTAATAAAAACAGATGGAGTAGGTAATGTAAAATGATTTTGAAGTGGGAAAAACCACATCGGGCGCCATGTTGGAAAATCATAAGATTATGATTGGCTCTGAGGTTTTTCTTACAGTCACAGCGTCACAAGCGATAACAACTACATAACTATAACTTTATTACGGGAAATGAACTCCACAAACTGACTATTATAACACATTACATATTCATACATTTATCCACTTCTGCCCTGAATTTCAGCTCACGAGGGAACAACACGCCCTGAATTTTTACCCATTTGGCCTGCAAACAATTTTAATGGACACTTAAATCATTACACAGCTACTTATTAATTTGCTAAACGTTAAAACTAAGTGAGCTGTACTCATTTCCCTCCAAGTTCAAAACATTAGGCCTAAAATCAAAAACAGTTTACTTATATTTCTAGACTACAAATAGAACAATCCTTGATCACATGATTGACAAATTAAGTGATCAATTTGAGTACAAGTTTGCCATATTTTTTTGTTTATGCGAAGCAAGGACAAAACAAGTTTAAGCCTTGTCATGAAATATAAAAAAATAAAAAAATATTTTATAAAAATAGTAATTCGAGTAAATTACGTCGAAAATTTGCAGATTTTTATTTTTGTTTTGAAATTATGCAAATATTTTGCATATTTTATACGAAGTTTTGTGGTTTGTGCGGTAAAGTTGTAAGTAACCGTAAGTTATTGGGATGAATGTATTATTTAGCGTTACGTGTTGATATTATAAAGTGCGCTTCCGGTAATTTTTGGTTTAATCAACAGTTGATGTTTATTTGACTTTGTAATGTGAACTGAAGTTGGGCAGCTGCTTTCTTGAATTTTGAGTTTTGACCTTCACTTTTTTTTTTTTTTTTTTTTTTTTTGATTTTTGTTCCTGGTGTGTGTATAATGGATGAATGGATGAATGAATGAGTGATTTGATGAGTGAGTGAGATTTTTTGGTTGGGTTTTGATTTTTTTTTTGGGTTTTAACTGTGATGGAAGTGGGATTTAAGTTATGAGTGTTTGGTTTTAGTGTTTGGTTTTGTTTTTGTTTGTTTTTATGAGTCAAGGAAATGGATTTGGGTTTTATGGATTTTTTATGGTGTTTTGGTTAGGAGTTTGATGGGTTTTGGTTGATGAAATTGTTCAGTGGAGGGAATTATTGGGATTTGTAGAAAGTTATTATAATTTCTAAATATTTTGATTTTTCATTTATTGTAATTTTATTTGACTGGAAGTTAGAAAATTTTAATAATATTCAAGTTATTATTAAAATATTAAATTTTAATATCAAGTTATTATTAAAATATTTTTTTTTAAATTTAGAAAATTATTTTAAAAAATTTAGATTATTTTGAGAAAATTATAGAAAATTTAGAAAATTCAGAATATAGTCAAAATTATTGAAAAATCCTCAAAAAAAAAAATAGAAAATCCTTACAAAACCAAAACCCAAAACCCACCTAACAAAAGTTCACTTCCACTTCACCTTAAACACAAAAAAATTTAAACTAATATCCATAATTATAAACTCCAAAATCAACTCACTTTTTCCTCTAAAGCTTAATTTTATCAGATCCAACTAATTACACCGAACCACGGAAATAAAACAAACTCGACCTAACTAAAAAAATTCCAAAATAATATATAAAAATTGAAATAAATTTCAGTAATTTCATTTAGAAAATTTGTAGATTTTTATTTTTGTTTTGAAATTTTGCAAATATTTTGCATATTTTTTACTAATGTTGAATTTCATGTTTTTATAGAAGGTTACAAAGTATTGTAATTATTGTAGTTATTTAGTATTTTTAATTTTTCTTGAAATTATATTTAAATATGGTAATTATATAGATTTTTAGAAAATTATTAGATATTGCAGTGATACTTAGAAATGATAAATATTTTTAGAAAATTGTAAGAATATGAAATTTTTTTAGAAAAATGGAGAAAAATGTATTAAATTACAAAATAAGTTTACAAAATTTAGTAAATTAGAAATAAATTAGAAAATTAGAAAAAAAATTTCAAAAAATTAGAAAAATTAGAAAAAAATTAGAAAAATTAGAAAAATTAGAAAAATTAGAAAAAAAATTTAGTAAATTAGAAAAAAAATTTAGAAAATTAGAAAAAATGTAATAAAAATTTTAGAAAATTATTTTTAAAAAATAAGAAAATTAGAAAAGATATTTAAGAAATTAGAAAAAAATAAAAAAATTTTTAGAAAATTATTTTTAAAAAATTTAAAAACTTATAAAACTATTTACAAAATCACAAAACAACAGAAAACTTAAAAAACCCTCACAAAATCTCACAAAACCAACCAAAAAAACCAAAAAATTCCTCAAAAAAAAAAAAAAAAATTTTCAAAAATGCAAAAAAAAAACTCCTAACCTTTAGCATTCGCCCTCACGAGCGCTTTAGTGACATCCACACACGTTGTTGTTTTGTCCACTCCAGTCACCCACTTCTGCAGTCCACCAACCCACACTGGGATCTCCATCTTCATTTCCTCACCTGCAACGATCAAAAAAGAAGAAACTCAAACACTTAACCCCATCTAAACGCTTTGTTTACACTTTGTAGCGAGGATTTAAATGATTGATGTCATTGTGTCCATTCATGTGTTTACGTTCGTTGCCTTTGGCGTCGCGAAGGAAATGGAAACTCGGCTTAATGGCCGAATGGAAAAAAGTCGGAGCACGTGGTTCACATGCTCAAGGCTAACGAGAAGGGAATATTGTGTGCAATCGAGTACGGCACACCTGGCGTGCTAAGAGGGTCATACGTGGTCGCCCACACATTTTCGAGTCAGTGGTGCGGCGAATTTCTCATGAAGGAAAAGAGTTTTGGATTAAGGAGATTCTCACTCCATTGTTTTCACAGTTTGAGGGTTTGGGTGGAAAAATGGGAGGTCATGGACTGGGGTTTGTTTTGAAGGGTGATGGAGAGTGAAGTTGAGGTTTGGGGAGGAATTTGCGGCCGAGAAAAAAATCGCACTGCAAGAAATTTGAGATTTACGAAAATTTACGATAATTAAATTTGTTGTAAAGAACAAGTGCACTTTCCGGTAAATTTTGTAAAATGTTCCTTTACAAGATTAAACTTAATGTAAATTAGATGTTTACGATGAATTTAATTATCGTAAATTTTTGTAAATCTGATTTTTCTTGCACTGCAGGATAAATATTGCGAGAAAAATGTAGTCGTGGTAATGCAATAATGAGATGTTTTGCGATATTGCAGATATTTTGTAATATTGCAATATTTTGCTATTTTGTGATATGTTTTTCTAATATTGTATCACATTCATAAAAAAATAATATTGCACTCCTGGGTTTGAGGAATGGTAGTGAGGGGGTTGGGGAGAAGGAAATTGTTAGGGTTTTTGTGGATTGTGGGGGGAAAGTGGTGGGTGTTGTATAAAGTGTGGGTTGTTTGGGTATTTTGTGGAAATTTGGTTTTAAGTGTGGGGTTTTTTGTGAAAAAATGTGTGGGAGTGTAATTTGTGTAGTTTTTGTGAAAAAATGTGTGGGAGTGTAATTTGTGTAGTTTTTATGAAAAAATCACAGAAAATTGTATAAAATTCAGATATTTATGAAGTTAAGATGCGAGAAATTGCAAGAATTCTGCGTATTTAATAATAAAAATGCAGGAAATTGAGGGAAAATTGCAATTAACATGCCAAAGATGCAATAAATTGCACAGAAATTGCATTTTACAATGCAGAAAATTGCATACAAATTGCATTTTACAATGCAGAAAATTGCATACAAATTGCATTTTACAATGCAGAAAATTGCATAGAAATTGCATTTTACAGTGCAGAAAATTGCATAGACAGTGGATTTTTAATGACATAATTGGAAAAGGTTGCATTTTAATCCCAATAATGCATTTTTTACTTGAAAGTCATATGAACTGCATTTTTTACACAAACATGTTGAAAATTTATTATTTTTGCACTAATAATTAGCTATGCAATTTTCATAATTGACCAAAAAAAAGTGCAGAAAATTGCACCACTTTTCTAACTTTGTTAATTACCTACAAACAATACATACTAAAGACAAAAAATAAATAATAATTCTACCTTTCCTTCTTTCCCTTCCACCAAAAAAACAAACAAAAAAACTACAAAACCTCAAAGATTACATTCCTCATCACCAAAACCCAATTACAGACCTCTAATAAACAAATCAAAACCAATAACCTATAATTAATCAATCCAATTCCAATTCAATTTCAATCCAATTTTTCCTCAAAAATAATTTCAGAATTAAAAATTTTTTTTTTTAAATTTTAAATTATTCCACAGCCTCAACCATCTCTCAATTCACTATAAACATTCATAAACCACTCCTCAGATTTCCTTAAAACTAAATATCACTTTACCTTACCATAAACAAACTTCAAAACACCAATAAACAACTCAAAAACAAACCAAAAACCTTTAAAAAAAACTCTCAAAAGTAACAAAGCACAAGAAAAAAACCAACAAACAACCAAAAATTACCAAAAATTAATCAAAAATCCTTTAAATAACATTAAAAATCCCATTAAAACAACTCAAAATCAAATCAAAATGTCAAAAATAACAACAAATAACCTCAAATTACCAAAAACTAAACAATAAAACCCAAAACTTAACTTTAAACAACACAAAAAACAAACCAAAATCCACAAAAACTAACTCAACACAACCCAAAATCTTATGGAAAAAAAAAAAAACCAAAAAACAAAACACAAATCATCAAAATAAAAATCTAAAACCTAAAAAAAAAAAACATAAAAAAAAAAAAAAAAAAAAAAAAAAAAAAAAAAAAATCTAAAAAATCTAAAAATCTAAAATCTAAATTTGAAACCACATAAAACAAACCCAAAACTAAAAAGAACAAACCTCAAACCACCAAAAAATAAACCAGACTCTCCACCCAAAATCAAAATTTAAATAACTAGAAACAGACCAAAACTTCACCAAAAACAGAGACAAACCTATAACTACTCAAAAACTAAACCAAAACAAACTAAAATAACAACAAACAGTCAAAAAAGCAACCAAAACCAATCTAAAACTCCAAAAACCAAAAAAAAACCAAAAACCAAACCAAAACACACCAAATCCATTAAACAACCCCAAACACTAAAAAAAAAATCAAAAATTCCATTAAAACCAAACTAAAACTGCAAAAAAACCAAACCAAAACAAATCAAAATCCCCAAAACAAAACTAAAACAACCAAACTCCCACTAAAACCAAACTAAAACTCCAAAAACAAAACCAAAACAAACCAAAACCTCAAAACCCAATCTCAAACCTCACCCCACACAAAACCAAAACCAAAAACCCAAAAAAAACCCAAAAAAAACCAAAACTCACCGACTCTCGCCATCACAAAACGACCATCGACTTCCAAAAACACAATCACAGCACCACACAACCTCCCAATCTCGCGGCACCTTTGCTCAAACTGACGTCACTGCTCACCGAGCCGGAAGGGTTGAGCAAATACCTCGAGGCATTGGTGGGGCAACGGCACTGCCGGCGAAAAAAACACCTCAACCACCGTTTTGTTTGCGAAAATCAGACGGAAGGGAAACGTTCTGGCGCCACGACCCACTGAACGTTGGCCGCACCTCGGATGATCACGGAAAGAAAGGGTTGCGACCTGACCCACGCGTGAGACTACTCACGATGTTTATTTCATGGTGTAGGTCACCCAAATGGGTCACGGCTCCTCCACCCGAACCAAATTGACAGGCGGCGCGTGCCGTATGATGATTTAGGCCTAAATTAGGCCCGGATTGGGCCTAATGGTGGATTTGGATGGTTTATGGGGTTGGTTCGCAGGTGGTTGGATGGTGATTGGTGATTTGGCGGGTTGATCGATTAAAAGTTAATTAGTTGGATGATGATTTTTTTTTTTTTTTTTTTTTTTTTTTTTTTTTTTTTTTTGGTTTTGTGAATGAGGTCATGATTTAATGGTTTAATTCTTTTTCTGGTTCGTAATTGAAATGTGAGGTGATTATGGTCGGTTAATGTGTTGGGTTTTTTTTTGGAAGGGGGGGGGAAGGGGGGAGGAAGTGGTTAAGGAGTTTTTGGTTTTTTGGGGGGATTAGTGGAGGTTGATGATGTGTTGTTGGTGTTTTTGTTGGTTTTTGTGTTGTTTTTGGGTGTGATTTTGTTGGTGATTTTGTGTGATTTTGTGTTGTGTTGAATTGTTTAAAATTGTATGATGATTGGTGAAAAGTTGGTTGTTTTATTTGGAATGATGAATAAAATGGTTTTTTGATGTTGCCTTTGTTATCTTTGTTATTGATGGATTTTATGCTAATTTTGTGTATTTTTGAATAATTATGTGCAGAATTAAGGAAAATTGAGTGAAAATGCTTATAAAGTCCATTGTTTTGCTTGGAATAATTAAAGTTTGCACATTTTTTGTTTTAGATTTTAAATAAACAAAACTAAAAAAAATTTGCAAAATGCATTGTTTTATTTAAACAATAAATAAATTACATTTTTTATGCCTCAGTTATTAAAATTGCAATAAAATCCATTTGTTTTTGCATTTTTGCAACTCTTTGAATCTTTTGCACAGCTTTGCTGCTTTTTCCACCAAAATTTTACACAATTTCATACATTGCAGTGCAAAAACTCAATAAACATTTAATAATGCCATTGTAAACAATACTTTCATTAACAAAAAGCCACAAAAAAAACCAAAAAACACAAATTACACACCCAACACTACAATTAAACTCCAATTTTCTCACCAAAACTTCAATATCTCCCAAACCCACAAACCAACAACAATTTCCACTCAAAACACCAAAAACACATTCAAACCAGATTTATCCATCCAATATAAAGCAACCAACTCCAAAAATCCACCCAAAACATCCATTTTTCACAATTATACATCACCAAAAAAACCTCCCTAATAGGCCTAACCTAGGCCTAACACACATTATCACTTCACAAATCTCAATTTGCATTGTGTATAGCTCGGAGAAAACATTAACAGCCGAAGAATTACCTCGGCCTTGGTTGAGCTCATCAGAAAACCATAAAACAAGCGAAGAAGGAAATGGAAAAAGATAAAAACAAATTGAGTTTCACGTAATAATTGGAGTGAATGGATTTTCTAAGCTCTATTTCTTCAGGAATGTTTGAAAAATGATGTCAGTTTTTGTGACAGTAGTAAATAAAACGTGAATAAAAGTGTTTTTGTTTGAGAGTCGCTCAGATTTGCTTCGATAATCGTTTAGGCTTAAAAGGAATTGAAGATTTCGCGAAAGTAGGTTAAAAAAGATTTTTAAAAAATGATTTTTTAGGACGTTTGTGGTATAAAAGGTATTAAAAAGTGGTGAGTTCCTTATTTAGATGGTTTAGAATGGATGTTACGAAAGGTTGTGACCTGCAGTTTGTTAGGAAACAGGAGTTCGGTAACTGGAAACGAGTTAGGGTTAAAGGAGGCCTAATTAGGGGTGAGGTGCAGACAGTTGTAGGGCAATGGTTTGGTGGATGGAAAGGTGTGGATAGAATGGGAAATGATTTGATTTTTAGGTTTTAATTTGTGATGTTGTATCGAAATGTGATTAAGGTTATTGAAAGTGTGGAAAATGTATGAAAGTTTGTGGATTAAGTGCAAAATGTTTGATTTTAGGTTTTGGTTAATTAAAAATTGTATTTTATTTTATTTTGGTTGCAAAATGTGTAATTAATGTTTGAAAAGTGAGAAATAAAGTGAAAAATATTTTGATTTTTATGTTTTGATTTGTATTTTGTTATGATTTTGGTTGCAAATTGTGTAAAAAGTTATTAAAAAGTGCAAAAAATGTGTAAAAAGCATGAGAAAAATAATGACAAATAAAGAGCGAAATATTTGATTTTTAGGTTTTGATTTATTGAAATTTGAATTTTGTTGTGATTTTGGCCTCAAAAAGTGCAAAATTGATATAAATATTACTCTAGTTTAAATTTATTAGTTTTTAATGCAAATTGACATTTTATGACGTCAAATTTCGTAACTTTACTATTTACTATCAGAGGGAGCTAGAAAACACCACGCTAAATCTCGACCTCAGGTGCTTTTGAAAAAAAATTATAATTTTCTTAAAATTAAATCTAAATAATTAATTACAAATTTAATAATTTTAAAAAAATATCTGTTTATCATTTCCCTCATTTTTATAAACATTCCAAATTCTAACCTCACCCACATGACTTCCGCATTCCCGGAAACGTGGTAACGAGACTATTTTGGCATGCATTTTATATTTATAACTCAAGCATTTATTGTTTTAAAAATGGCTGCCTCCATGACAAATTCAGTTTTTGCACATAAATGACTAAAATTAGCTAAAACGTTGCGATTTTTCTGTGTGAGTGATTAGATATGTTGAAAAACATAAATCGAGCATTGTTTTTATTAACCCACGATAGTCGATATGTACGGCATTCCCAATTGACCAAGGAAATCTACGGAATTAATCGAGAAACAAAATAACGGCAGATAAAATGCGCAGAGGACCGATGGCCGGGTATCAGGACAAAGATAAGCCGTCGCAAATTAGGATCAGCAATATAACTGCCGCAAAAAGGTGAAAAAGTAAAATGTTAATTAAAGTAGTAGATAAACTAATTTTGATATTTTTTTTAGCCGTTGCTGATGCGAATCGAACGAGATTAGGACCGCGCGGAATGGACAAAATGGTAGAAAGTCAAAATTTGGGTTTAAAATTAAGAATTTTCTTAAAATTGAATTTTATTAGTTTCAAGCCGCAAATGGTGATGTCACGGTTACGAATGACGGTGATGATCTTAAAGCAGATGCAGGTGTTTCATCCGGCAGCGAAAATGGTAAATAAAAGTGAAAAAATTGAGGTTTTGGTTGAAGTTCGTAAGAAAAATTGTAAAAAAAATTGAAATTTTGTGAGAAAAAATGAAATTTTATTTAAAATTTCGTCGATTCTTGCGTGAAAACTAAATAAAATTGAACTTTTGTGAGAAAAAAAGTCAAAAAGTTTGAAATTTTACGAAAAAAATAAAAATTTAGTCGAATTTTGTCAAAATTGTGAATAAATTGAAATTTTGATGGAATTTTTTAAAAAAATTGAAATTTTGGTCGAATTTTTATGAAAAAATTGAAATTTCGATCGAAATTTTGTGAAAAAATGAAATTTTGTGAAAAAAATATTTTTTTTTGTTTTTTAGTTGGTTGAGTTGTCCAAAGCTCAGGATATTGAAGCTGGTGATGGAACCTCGACTGTTGTTGTTATTGCTGGGTGTTTGTTGGAGGCCACACAGAAGTTGCTCGCCAGAGGAATTCATCCCACGACGCGTTTCAGCGAGCCACGGCGAAATGCACCGAGATTTTGGCCGATTTGGCCACGCCCGTTGATCTGAGCGACCGGGAAGTGCTTTTGAAAAGCGCTTCGACGTCGCTTAATTCCAAAGTACGTAAATTTTAGTGTCAAGTGAGGAAAATGTGAAATTTTTGGGGTTTTTAAGGAAATTCAGTGAAAAGTGTCAAAAATAAATTTAAAAATGTGGAAATTGTGTGGAATGTATCGGAATTTTTAGAAATTTTCTTAAAAATCGTTAAATTATTATTGAGAAATTTGATGAATTTTTTTAAAATTTACTTAAAAATTTTAAAAATTATTCGAAATTTATATGAACTCGATACAAATTTTACAATTTTTTGAATTATTTGTTTGAAATCCTCTTAAAAAGGGTTAAATTGCTCAAACTTAGTGAAATTCGTTAGAGATTTATCAAAAAACGTAAAAATTTCACAAAATTTGCTTATTTAGCATAAATTGTGTAAAATATGAGAAATTCTTTGCATTCTTGTAAAAATTTTGGCGAAAATTGTTGAATATTTGTCCAAATTTGCTGAAATTAAACTTTTCTTTTTTAGGTTGTTTCTCAACATTCAAGCCAACTCCAATTGCTGTCGAAGCCGTTTTGAGTCATTGAACCAGCAAACGTCACCAATGTCGATTTGCATAACATTATATCTTCATTATATCTTCGAGCGTTATAATCAATGGAAACGCGGAAGAAGTTTTGTTGAATAACGTGATCAACGAGTTGTTGATGAATCCGACTTTAGATGCAAACGCATCCAACGATAGTGGGAACACTGCATTGCATCTAGCCAGTATGTATCAAAATGTGAGGTTAGTCAAGAACAATTCTGAACAATACACGATTTTAATTTTTTAAAATTAGATAGGTTTTAATTTTTTTTCTTTTTTTTTTCTTTTTTTTTAAAGATTTTTTTTGAGTATCACGAAATGCATGGTTTAATGCCACGGCAGACGTCATTACATTTGAGTCGTAATAAAATGGTGCCATTGTGATGATGTCATCGTGTTACATTTATCGGTCCTAATTCTTCGTATTTTTAGCGCATTTTAAGGTAACGTTTTGCATTTACGGCGTTTTTTACATAAAATTTATCTTAATTTTTTGCATTTTTCCTTTTTTTACGGATCAATATTTTAAGTTTTGCATATCTTGTCTGTTTAATTTTCATTTGGAATTGGCTGGACCATATGATTCGTTAAAACACAGAATTTAAGTGTTAAAGTCCAGATAAAATGATCAGTAGTGTCATTTTTACGGAATTTGTCAAAACTATTTTGAAATTTTTTTCGAGTAAACAGCATTTACCACTCAAACTGTATTCGCTGATAAATTTCATTTTTCAGGTTTAGTGCAAGTTTCGTCGAAGATTTCATTACATGAGCATTTTTCCTGCTTTGCCATACGTGAATCCTTTATCAAAATATAATCGACAAAAATTTTTGAAATCGGATCAATATTCGATTTTATATTAAGAAACTAAAAAAAAACCCAATTTGGGACTGTTTGTTTGGCTGTCTGGGCTGTGATTGGTCGGGACAAAGTCACCTGACTACA
>JAQIXT010001956.1:0-12851 GCA_034700445.1 Stenotaenia linearis
TATTTTTCTAGTGCCTTACCTATAAATAAACTTGCATACTGGGTACTTACTCAAAATGGAGCAGTAAAACAGGCGACAAAATGTCTTGACTTCATATTATCTTCAACAAATCTTTGTAGCCATTCTCTCACTGTGGAATATTCTCAACGTATGATGTAAATGCATTAGCAAGTTATGATATCAGGAATTAAAATCTCGAGCTAAGCCTACGTTCATTTCGTCATTAAAAGCTTTTTTTAAAAAAAAGGTACCACTTGTAAACAGAAATGGATCAAGTTTCAATTTCGCCTAACGTAAACTCAGGAATGTTTTGATTCATCAAGTTTTCTTAGTTTTTACCTGTGAAGGTTGTGATTACGCAGCTCATTCTTTTACATCACAAGACAAAAGATGTTTACTGATTTTGGAAAACATTTCTGCATGTTTGGATTTTTTTATTATGAAGTTTGCGGAAGATTTCAGTTGAGGAATTCTTTCGAGTCACGAATTTTTAGAAAGGTATTTGTTATTTATTGCTTTGCCACTTGATCAATTTAATTATAACGTGAATAAAAAGTTATTTTAAAAGATTGTTTTTATTTTGGGTCATTTGGTCCACATCCAATTCGTAGTTACGTAAGATGTCGATTAAACGACCGCGTCACCCGAGGCTTCGCCACTTTAGTCTGTGGCTCTCGATGTGGCCTCAGTTAAACATTGCGAAGGCCGAAGCTAACGCCATCTAGTATTACACTCTAAAAAACCTTAAAAGCAACCATAATTCACATTATGTAAAAATAAATACCCCAGTCTTATATAAATTTAAATATTTTTTCAACTTTTATTCCGTATACCTACAGGTCTTGAAGATGGCGTAACGAATTGTCATGGCGTTTGTCTACTTTGATGAAACAGGTACTAAAATGATATTCAATTATTTGAATTATATTAAATTTTAATTATCACGGTTTACAGTTCTTGAGAAGATATTTTGCATTCATGTTAAACCGGATTTGAATTTGGAGCGAAAACTACGTAAGTTTTTATTCTTTATATTCTTAATTTGCGTTTTGCTTCTGCGACTGGATTCTGAAAGAAATTTTCACAATTATAATTCCGAAAGTTTGAATTTTACTTTTATTAGAACATTTAAACCAGAATAAGATACAGGGGCCGTCACAATTATTACCTACAATGACAAAAGTTTCAGAAAACTGTTCTGAATTGAAAAATTAATCCAGTAATTCCAAGTTCAGCCCCTGAAAAGTAAAGATTTAATGGACTTTTTGACGTGCAATTTGAACAGCAAGAAAAGTGGTCAGCTTTTACAGAGATATGCTTTGACAGTTGCAGTACATGAAATTTCTTTTTCTATCAAAAAAAAAATTCATAGAAAATGCAGGCCACAGTCAACAAACAACGACTGGTACATTGTCATTATTTCTGTCTAAAAGCGAGAAGTTGTAATTAATACTTAATCAAGAAAATGCTAGAACAAAAGAAATGAAATTGAGCATATTCGAAAAGATAAATGAAAATTCATAAATACTCAGAATGTAAATTATAATTTCAAGAATGAGATTTGTTTTCAAATAACTTACACTTTATAAATAAATATAATAACTCTAAAAAAAATTCACACATTTTTTCTCTATGGAAAAAGCATATGATAAAACTTAATAAAGAATTATTAAATGAGCTATACACGTTTCTAAAAAAAAAAAAAAAATAGAAGGTGAAAAACCAACAGTTTAGAATTTAAAAAAAATTGAACAAAAGAAAATGCCTTTAACAACAAAATATACATCCTTCATTTTGCACAGAAAGTCACTCATATTTGTTGTATAGGTTTTGGAAATAAATATATACATCTACAACATAAAACAATTGGCTGTTATCGTTTTACTAAGTGTTCGTTGAAGCTATGACAGTTTTACGATGTTTTAATGAAGATACAGTAGATCCACGAAAACAATGGTCAGTTCTACTGTCACAACTGACAAAACACTAAGAATTGCACAAAATAAAGAGCGAGAATGGTTGGAAATTGCCCATAGAATAATGATTATTGATGCCATCAGTTCGAGTAGTATTAAGTATTATGGTTATTATTATTATTATTATTTATTATTTATTATTTATTATTATTATTAAGAGTATTATTAATAGTATTGGGAGTAATATTGAGAGTGATGAAAACTTAAAGTTGTGTCATTCCTTGCGATTGAGTTTGCTTCGGTCATCATTCAGTTTGAAATGAAAAAAAAAAAAAACCAAAAAGTTCATCAGGTGCACAGTTCTACTTGGACAAAGGCAAAGTTGCTGGAGGAATGTTTAGCAGACATATAGGTGTGTTTTCATTGTATTCAGTGCAGAATCGGTTCTTCTAGTCACGAAATTTTAATACAGCCTTTCTGCATCTTTCTTTAACCCTAGAATATTATAAGGAAAATAACATTAAGTGATAGTTCGTGGAAATTTGTGTTATTTTGTTGTTTTCTTTATTCTAAACTCTAAATAACCAATATTTACCTTTCGAATCTGAAAAAACCTGAAAGAATTACTTACCTATTAGTAATTAATTGACTTTAACATTTCACAGTAACAGAAAACAGGAAACAGGAGTACAAAAACTTTAATTTTATCTTTTCCAACGAATAACTCTTACCAAAAGTCAAGAACTTTGAGCTCAACACAGTTTAAGATGTATCCACATCAAATGTCTGGCTACTACATCCTCCCAACACGCCTATTTCATCATCACAGCCTTTGCCTTGCCCTTAAAAGATAAAAAACATGACGTAAAAACATATTTATGAAGGTATAATTGGTAGGATTCATGCTGCACATTAATAATAAATCAGTAGAAAGATGTTGAAAACTGGTGTTAGAGAAACAAAAACAAGAAATATAGTATCTTTTTTTAGCATTTTTACCAGCTTAAAGTACTTTATATACACACACTGGCTGCAGTCACACTCACTTTAGATGTTGCTAGCAGAGTGTTAAAAAATTTAATTGCAAAAAAACTTCATGCATTTCTCGCAGTGACACAAATGATCATTCCCTCAAAATATTCAGTTATTTATGATAGACTACAGTAAGATAGAAATTCAATAGAATTGTTAACGTTTTAGTAAAGGCCTCATGCACAAACAACAACACTCTCAACAATTCACAAACTTGAGAGCAAAATATACCTGTTTACTTCCCCCAATACAATGAAAACGTCTTTGTGTCAACATCTATGCCCAAAGACTCTGCGTGCACATCTGTGTAATGATAAAAAACAATATCTTCCCTATATTTCCTCAACAAAACAAAAGAAACAGAAAAAAAAGCCTAAATCACTTTTTTTTTAAAAAAATATAAATATAATTCTATTTAATGTTGTTAATAACTATTCCTTCTTGTGTGAGGCGTTGATGCCGCATAGTTGATGTGACATCAACAATGATAAAGAGGATCCAAATGGAGAAAAGCTGAAGGCAATGAACTTTATAAAGAAAAGGAGAAAAAAAATCCCATAAAAGAGCCCAGGCCTTAAGATGTAGCTGCGTCTACTTGTGCAGTAAAATAACATTTTACTGTTTACCGGAGTTTTCATTGCGCTCTCAGTATTTTAACATGACAATGGACGCTTATTGCAAGTGGGTGTGACTCATCCACAAGTTTCCCATTATTTCCATCGTGATGGCTAGCAATAAGCCTAACTGATAACACTAGACATCACTTTTATTAGAACGGATCCTCACCACTGTGTAATTGATATTTCTCCTTATTCATTAACTTTATCAAAAACCCTACTAAACAACAATAGGGTACATACTGGCCAGATTACCGAGGTCTTTGGTTTCACAACGCTGTCCTTTATACCCATCTGCACATCTAGAAAATATAAAAAATATAAAAATACAAATATATTAAACATTACAATTTTCATCCATCTTGATACCTACTTCGTTTGCATTAAACAACCTTAAATAAAAATTTTCATAATACAAAGTGAAAGAAATAGTAATAATAATAATAATAAAAGCTAATGATTTGGTCAGCATAGTTTAAGGCATAGTGCGAAATAATGAAAATGTATACTTGCCTTTGTATATTTGTATGTATTTCGTAATTAAAATGTACTTACCGGCATGCTAATTCTCCAATAGCTCTGTAGTATGTGCAGGTGCCTCCATGCATGCAGTAATCAGAAATGTCGCATGGGAGACCTTCATATGGTGATGGATTTCTCGGTGTTTGACTCGCAATTGCTGTAATGGATGAAAGAAATTAATTAGCTTGAAATACTGGGTTTTCCATGTTATAGTCATTTATAATAGATGATGGATCTGTAACGAGTGATTAAGTGACTGACAACATGATTGATTGCTTATGATCTGCGTTATGGGTAATTAGCCCAAAATGTCTTTGAATGATGATTTTATTGATTAAGTTTGTAAATGGAGTGACGACGCTATTTCTAGTGTATTAATATAGTGGGTAATGAGTGGTATGCCAAGTTTTACGTGGGTTTATCAGACAAAATGGACATTTTTAGCCAAGGTCTGGGAATGGATGAATGAAATGGATGAAATTCCTGCGTGTGTCACAGTATAGTGAACTTCAGAGTGTTCCTGCATATTAATTGCATCGAAATGTGAAATTTCACGGTCCTCAAATTAAAGGCTGTTAGCTTCGCTGCAGTACTCGTTTTGGCGCATCAAATGTGACTTTGTAACTAATTGTGAAGTTCAAGTTTGCGCTATCATTTGATCCTTATTATTGCCTTTCGGCAAAGGAATTATTCTCCCTTCCTTTTTTGGGAATTGTTCCCATTTGGCCTTCCCAGAATCTAAATTAGTGATGTTTTTATTTGTGCTCAACTTGTTTCTACTTATGTAACAGAAGGAAACAAACCCACATCCATCACATTTATAAATTCCTTCGGTGTGTTTGGGGAAAACTTACGAGATTTCCCTTTGCGTATTGTTACGTGCGTCGTTGCAGTCGCCGTCCCACATCTGTTCTCCGCTCTGCATTCGTATTCGCCCGCGTCGTCCAAACGCACGGGATCCACTTCGAGCCGCGACCGTTTGCTGTACGAGACAAGCCCTGTCACCCCATCAACAGAAGAGAATCCTTACACTGAGCTGACCAAAGGCTTACGCACAGGGTTCAAAGGGGTTTCACTGCCCCAGTAATGGCCCACCTCTTCAGCCGGGTGATGACGATCCGTGGATTCTGCTTTACAGGTCTGCCGTTCCGGTACCATGTGATGTTGAGAGGAAACTTCCCCGAGACTGCCACGCGACATTTTAGCATCAGACGTTTTTTCACTCGCACCTTCTTGACGGTCCTCATCTGCTTCACAGCGGGAACTAATAAAAAATTAAATAAAAAACATCATTACACCGATAACACGTTGTTGCTGCCCCTGAGCTTTGCTGCCGAACACAATACGATTCAATTCAGAGGGAAACGAGCGAAATTATCCAAAACTCAATCAATTATAGTGTCACCTTAAAGACCCAATTTACAATTTGCCAGAGGTAATAGAAATTGGTTGACAGACCAGACTGCTCAAAAGTAATTACAGCACTTGGTTGAGACATTTGAACACTCTTCAACTGATTCTCAACCTCAAGTTGCGTTTTCTCAATATGTTCCCCATTTCACCCTACATAACCAGATGTGCAGAAAATAAAGTAAACAACTCATGTACTAAATTTGGATATACCCAAAGCCCCGAAGCAGGAATTTTCCTTGTACACAGAGGTCACATTTTGTTTTTAATTCCCCATAATTTTTAAATAGGGAATTAAATGGACATAAAAGTGATAAAACCTTCAGATTTTTGCGATTTTTTATTTAAAGCCAATTACTTAATTATTTACTGCGTAGTTACAAATTTTGTCAAATTCCAAGACGCAATTTTATTATTATTATTATATTATTTTCTATTGATAAATCTGTCTTATTAACTTAAAAGCAAAAGCTATTAAAACTTTAATGATCAATAAATTAAATTAATGGTCGGGTTGCTTTGGATTTCTTTTCTTCTTGCATGATGCATTATCGCAAGTTGGGTAAACATTTTCGGTCAGAAGAATTATGAACTGTACTCGATCGTTTGTTTTGATTTCGTAGAAACGTATCGGTGATTTACTGACCAGACAAAACCTTTTGACACATTAAAAATAGAGCCTAATATTTATTTTGGGTGTCGAAATTTTGAGGATTTCCTTTACAATTTTTTTATATGCACTTTGTCTGCGGTTTATTATAAGAATTTTGACCCACTTTTCTTGGCCTCGTTGCGCTATGGATTATAAATGCGTCCTGTTGGGTTTTTAAATGTTAATGTAACTGTATTTGTGGAATTAAAAATTTTAAAGTTAGAAAAGTAAAGCAAAAAATATAAAAACCGAGCAATTACTGGAATGTGTTATTGCCAAGTTCTTTGGGCCAAATGTTGATTCAGTGGAAAAAGCTTTTGCATTTAATAGCACTTAGTGTGAAACTTTTCAATTATGGTGCACAAAAAGGATTGAAAATAGTAGGATGGGTCATCCAACTACTTTTAATAGCCGTTATTAGATTTTAAAAATATATAAATGAGCAATAATTGCGTTTATTTCGGTCTAACATTGTTTTAATGACACTTAGTATAAACACCAAGTTCGTAATTGCATTTTTAATGCGTTAATATTTGCTCATAAAGTGAAAAGTTTAATATAAACAATCACAAAATGTTTATCGAGACTTGTTCTCTCTCAACAAACAGGGAATTTGTACTAGTAGCACTCAAAGTGCTGCATACTTGGAATGTTTTTAATAGCATTTAATGCATTTCGAACTAAATTTTTTTTATGAGATTCAATGCAGATGGTAATTGAAAAACAGTCGGACGTTTTTCTCTGAAAAATTGCTATTTATAATTCATAACGATTGAAAAACGATCAAAACGGAAGCAGAACTGTTCAGTAAAGTGCATCTGCGCCGCCCGCAATGATTCATAAGATGTCAGTGTGTAAAAACTTAATAAATTACAGGTTGCACCATTGGTTGCATAACTTAAGCCTACCAGCTGAGAGATTAAATCGGACATGTTCTCTACCGGCGGATTGTAAAAGTACACGTGGCTATTTTCCTAGAAAACTTTACCAGATCCCCCCATCAATGACAGACACAAAACGAACGCCCTACTAGCGGCGGATTGCAAAACGGTGCATCGAAGAAACATGCAGACAGGAGACCCAAATAGACGAAGGCCGCATGTAGACAGTTGGGTAATAAAATGGCGACCCTTTCCACTGAGATTGAATGAACAAATAAACATTTAACTGCAAAAATTACATAAATGAATGAAAGACTTTATTTATCTCTAATTAATTTAACTCTTATTATTTCAACCCTTTTTATTTATTTGTTTTTTTTGTGTTTACTGGAGCTTCAAGTACTTTTGCGCTAACCTTGCTCTATAAACAAATTGTACAACAAAAATATACTAGTTCCCCACTCATCAACAATGGGTTGACATTCAGAATGACGGGAAATGTGCAAACACGGTGACTAATTGCGCACTGTTGCAATTTACAGTAGATAACACTTGTCCTTCATTTCAACCGTAATTACCGCACGTGGTAATTCAATACTTAAGTTACTGATGGGCTAAAAATACGTTTACAGTATCTCTATTGCATTTGTACGAGCAAATATAATTTCTTTTCATTTTCTAATGCACTGAAATGCAATTGCCAGTTGAATCTTTTGTTAAATTTAATTTAATTTGCAGTGATTTTGGGGTGGAAGATGTTAATTTGTGAAGCAAATCGTTGAATTTTTAGTTTTTTGATTTTAAGTTACTCGTACTTTGCTACCAAGAGCTTATGCCCATACTGGGATCAAACTTGGCTCTGGATATCGATTTCTTCAACTCTCACATCATTTGAAAAACAATTTATGTATTTCAAGTAGCAGTAAGAATACAGCTAAAACTTTCCCATAAAAATTTACATAAAATCGGCAGAATAAATAATAAAATTATATGATTTAATTTTGGAAAGTGAATTTTTAGTAAATTTTTCTTGATATTAGAAAAATATAATAAATTATTGCAGATTTTTGGAAATTAATGGTAAATTTAAGTATTTTTTAATAGATTTTATAGGACATTTTCATTAAATTTTCATTAAATTTGAAGCAAATTTTATAGATTTTGAAAATTTCTTTATAAATCATAGTAAATCTTAAATAAATTTAACCATTTCTCTTGAATTTTTCCAAATTTTCAATTGATTTTTAATGGATTTTTACAAATTTTTACTTGATTTTTATGTTTTCAAATTAAATTTGAAGCAAATTTTTATAGATTTTGCTAAATTTACTTAATTTTGCTAAATTTTCAGTAAATTTTTATCTTTTAACACTCCAAACACTTTTCCCCTTGATTTAATATACTCAAATAACTAGAAATTTATTGTACAACAACAACCACATTAGTAAACCATTTTCCCTCAATTGACTTTGTTCGTTTTATAGCATCTCCAATTAGACTGTTTCAAACACACGCAACACTGTAACGAACTTGCCAGACAAGTCTCTTTTGTAAAACATTAACCACATTCCCGCGCGTTTAGTTTAAAGTCCCCGACTAAATAATCTATTACATAAAAAGCTTGCCTGTAAAGTTTTGATGCAATGCGTGCAACTTGCCTCACTCGATTGGTCGAAAGCAGAAAAAAGGGGAAAAGGGGGCTCGAAGTGCGCCATCATTCATCACTAGGGGCGATGACACCAAGAAAAATAAAAGAGAAAAGTCTAGAAAACCAAAACGGTGCAAAATATCATGCACGTGCCATCAAAACATTTAATTTCATAATAAAAATAGTAATAATATTGTGCATTAACTGTACGTTGAGAGAGAGAGAGAGACAGAGAGAGACAGAGAGAGAGAGAGAGACTTCCTTTTTTAACTTATGCTGGAGTGGGAGCATTCACCCCACGTAAACAAGGCAAACTAATCAATATAGTATGGCCGAGAGGGCTTGTACTCATTGTATACATTGAAAATAGAATTTGAAATAACGTAAACACATGTTTAAAACACCAAAATGGACTCATGTGTTTTGAATTCTATTAAAAATAAATACATTTTATAGAATTTATAATTAAAACAAACAAATTTCAAGGCTGAGTTTCGGTTTCGCTTCTTGAAATTGATGTTAATTCATCATTTAACCGATCAAATTTCGACCTTCGACTTTCTTTGCACCTGTCTTTGTCCCAGTAAGCACGAGCTAAGGCTGCTGCTTTTCATTTTGCCTGGGGTTCGGGGTATTTTTAGTCTTAGACTCTTCAGACGACTCCTCCTCATCTTCACTTCCCTTTGACTGCATATGGATAACAAAACAAAAACATCAATTTAAAAAATACAAATAAAAAAACATATTTCGGAAATGATGGGCACGTACTTAGTCGGTTGTTATAATCATTTTCCTACTTTTTTAAACAATTTTTCCAGACGCGTACAGATGATTTCATCTGTGAAGAATAAAAAGAAAAATATGGAAACCCCAGATTCGCTACAATGAGAGCGACACTACTTTCTGGCAGTCATCCAGCAAGTAAGAAGCCTACGGGTCGTTATACTATTACACCCTGTGTCTGCAGGACTGCCAACCCAGACATTATAAAAAGTAATATGAAATTTCTTAAAAATTATTACTTTTTTAATTTTAAAATTTTTTTAATGAATTTTCTCCAAATATTACCATAAAATTTAGTAAAATTGTAACATTTACCTGTGAAAAAACTTAATATCTAACTCTTTTACGCCAATTTCTGCAACTGTAGATCAAATACTAAAGACTAATTGAGAAGAGATTGCAGAAATCATCACCTGCCCGTAACAGATGTAGAGGGAGGGGGGGTTCGTCGATGATCAACTGATATATATTCGTGTTGAAACCCATCTTTGCATATCTCTTTCGGACAAACCAACATAACTGTTTGCACATGCGGGGGAGGCTTGATTATCTACTAGGCGTCGGCTAGGCGCGTGCTAAACATCGGACCAGTGCACCCAGACAGCGTTTATATGACGGCCACAAATGAAACAAACCAAAGTAGACAAGTCGTTCGGCAATATTTTTTTTTAATGGTCATTTCTGCACGAATTGGCGGCGATTTTCCAGTGAAATTCACTGAACATGTGTACTGGTGTTAACAGTTGGATGTGTTTAAGGAGGGGTCAGTTCAGTGCTACCCTGCCGTGCTCTGCGTGAGGTTGCCGCTTTGTAATTTGATTCTTTCATCCTAAACTCCCCTCATCAAATGAGAAGTACTGAAACGCGGATCCCACACACATTCAAAAACCGAATCCCATTGTCGGACTGACCACCGGCCGTGGGAGAAACCGAAAAACAACTTTTTTTTCAAAGCTTTTTAAAAATAAACGCGGCAAAACTCATTTTGGGCAGTTTTTAAAGAGGAAAAAGAGGAAAAAGTTGTATACTTACCGAACCGTCCACATCGAATAGCGGCTTGCACCTGTTTTTCATTGTCCGTCGTCGACGGTAGAAGTGGTCCGACCGTGTTGTAAATAGGTGATCCGAAAGTGGATTCGTGGACGAAGACGAACCAACGCTTGTTTCTGTGAAACTGCGTTTCCGCTTCGTCGAGGTAAACGCCTCGCGTTAAAAATATGGACGAGCGGTCCAACTGTCCTTTGAGACTCGCGTGCACTCGCAAACGCACGGTGTCATTTTTCGGGAATCGGAGTTGCTCTTTTCGTCTGTGGCTGACGGGAGATACCTCGAGCACGAGACTGGCTCGCAAGCAGCGCTCGACCAAGGCGCGTTCGCAACACGTGGACTGTGTGGCGACCAGCCGTAGGTAAAAGACAGCCGCCACGAGGAGCAAGTGCACTGCCCGCGGCGGCCTCATAGCGGCCTCAAGGCGCTGTGTTGGCATTCTGCTACTGCTTGCCTGCTCCGTGCCATGCTTGTGACTCGCTCGGCCCACTAACAAGGTGACGTCAGCTGCGCACTGAACTTGACCTCGAGTGCTTTGTGCGCATGGAGCCCCAGATGCTATATGCCGCATTTGGAGTAGATTTAGGCTGATTCACTACTCTAAGACTCAATAATCACACGGAAGAAAGTGTTTGTCACGATTAGCATGAAATTCAAGAATAGATTTATTTATTTTCATCGTTTCGTTTTCGTGTTTGCACTGTTTTTCGTTTGTTTAAGTAACGAGGCAAGAAAAAAAGATAATTGGTCGGGAAAATAAGACAGTGTCGGGTCATGGACTAAGATTTGGTTTAATTGGTCTGTTAGGTTTGTAATAACAGAGTATCTGTACGCCGCCAGGAAATCCTTCCCTGCACATGGCCCTAGTGCATTTTTCTTTTCTTCTTGCAACTTTTTAACAGACTGATCCCGGAAGAAGTTACACCCACTAACTCCGAGTGCACAAAGTTGCATTTGTGAGGCGTAAAAATTAGTTATACACAAGAATAATTACTTGTGTTCGCAGTTTGTTTTGTTTGCTTGATAAATTAGACGAAGTTTAAGTTTGAAGCTGTAAAAAAACAGCTTTAAGAGCAAGACGAATGGAGTGATTATTTTTGTAATGTTATTCCTATACAATTTAGTCCTTCTTTCGTCTCTTGACCTGGCTTAATGAATTAGGACAGACTTTCAATAGAGTATGCAGGCGGCCGGCTGTCTGCCATGGCCGGGGTCGTTTTGAGGTTACCCTGGCCACTGTGCGAATGTATCAATGTCTCTCTCTCTCTCTCTATTACCTAATCAACACTCAATTTTTCAAAAATTTAATTTTCTCAAATTTTTCCCATTAGAAGAAAAATATTAAAAATTTAATAATTAATAATGAAAAATTATAATATCCGGCGATTTGAATGCCCAGCAAGTTGAAGGTCAAATTTTAAGAGTCTCAAAGCCCTAATAATAGCCAAATATAAAGGCCGTTAGCCCTAACTGAGTGTATACACGTGCCAATTGTCCCTTTTAACCTCCTTTTCCCATCCCATGCAGGGTAGGGCTGTAACTTAAGGTCGTATCTTTTCCGCACAGTTGAGGAAAGTGTGGGAAAGTTTCATCCTTCGACTAAGTAAACAAGATTTCGTTAATCCAGGTAATTTCTTAATACAAATTGCTCTGTTTTTTGCTTTTAGAGACAACTATTAGATAAAATTGTATTGTTTAATTTCTCCCAGTACCTGACGGCTAATAATAATGATGTAATAAGTAGAGTTGCGTCAGATTTGCAGTGCGACGCCTTCAAGAGGGTAATAATCTGAGAGAGCCATATGTGCCCGAGACCAGCCGCCGCGTCGAGGACAATGAGACGCTGTTTTTCATTGCTATGGTAACACGCGAGACGTATCATGTCTGGTCAATTAAATATCAGGCTGGATAAAACTGATTTCATAAATCACTTTGCAGCCAAACTTTCTAATAATTTATTACGAGTTCACTCGATTATTTTGGTGAAAGATTCGATTAAGTTGTTGTTTGAATTATTGTTTGGAGTTTGGTTGTGTTATAAAATGTGAGGGTGAAGGTTGAGGTTGGCGCTAGCGTGTTTGAAATGATATTAAAAAATCTTTTGTTAGTGGATTTCTCGGAATTTCTAAGAGATACGATCTAAAACGAAAGTTTAAATTATATCTTTTGTTTCAAGCTGTAACAGTTCTGTCTATGCGCGGGAGTGGAAAGAGTAATTGTTTTCTAAGCAGGAACAGATGGTTTGAACTTGGAAATTCGGAAGGTGGAAAGTGGGTTTAGTGAGATAAATTATCTAAAGTAGTTTTTAGTAAAAATACAGGAAAAAATTATGATTTTTAACTT
>JAQIXT010001957.1:0-12846 GCA_034700445.1 Stenotaenia linearis
AAAGATATTAGAAAAATCAAAGAAAATAATTTAAAAAAATAATAAAAAATAATAATTAGAAAATATCGGAAAAAATCCCAAACCTGACATGAATCAGAAAAACTAAAAAAAAAATCAATTAATATCAATAAACTAGGAAACTGAGAACCCTCCAATAATTTCCCCAATAATTCTTTCAAACAAACCACCGAACCAGCCATTAAAAAAAAAAAAAAATTAAAAATACACATCTTCCTCCTCCTCCCCGCCCCCCAAAAAGAAAAAAATCACTTAAAATTCAATCAATACAAAAATATATCCCCGGAACTTATTTTCCACAACTTTTCATAATAAAACCAAATAAAGATATTCCCAACTCCGACCATGAAAAACCAGGAAGGAAATTATTTGTCCGCAAACAAACAGAAAAAATACCATAATCTTTTTTAATATATAAATTTAAATAATTTATAACTTATTTCATTTCCACAAACAGAAATAAAACCCGAGTCGAAACAAATTAATCTCCCTCCTTTAACGTAAATTGAAACACATTAAAGACTACCAACTTAAAAAAAAGAAATAAAATAAAATACGAAAAAAAAATAAAAAAAAAAAATAAAAAAGATGGCGGAAAAAAATCAATTAAAATAATTGGCTCAGACTCCGAGCGTTTAACGCGTTTATCGGTCGCCATGGCAACCGACAGAGGGTGGCGAAGAGCACTCCCAAGACACACGTAGCAGCACGTGTCGGCACGGCCACATCTCCTCCCCTACCCCCCCGCCCTTACGCGCGTCTCACTCCTCCTTCCAAATCGATACCCGCCATTTAATTGTTCAACGCCCCCGCCCTTAACCATTAAAATTATGCAAATGAGCTGCTCGTCCAATTGACGCCCCAACTAATTAACAGCGTTTTAATTGCTCACCTATTAATGATGCCAACGCGTTAACCACCTGACACGTGACCCGATTTACCAATACCAATGTTTTCATATCGGGGGAAAAAATTTTTAATTCTCATTTTATCTTAAAAATAAACATTTAGCGACTTTTTCAATTTCATTTTTAAATAAAAAAATATTTTTTTTAAACTGCGCATGCTCTGATTTTAATTTTTACTATCAATTTACGTGAAAAAAAAATTATTAACTGCGCATGCTCCGTTTTTAATTTTAACTATCAATTCACGTAAAAAAAATAATAAAATGATCACGTGATTTTGTATTTCAAAACCCAAACCAAAAAATCGCCAAATCCAAAAAAAATCGACACCTGACAGTTTTTTAATGTATCCGTTGCTCGGCAACCCCAGATTCCTCAGTAACAATTGATGCATCTTTGCTTCCATAGCAACTCGGCAAAAAAGACAAAGGGAGGCTTGAGTTAGGAGCATGACGTCACACTTCTTTCTTCATTTCCGCGCCCCGGAAATTTGCATAAATCAATAAACTTTGAACCGAAAAGGGGAGATGGGAGGAAGGAAAAAAAATGGTTCCGACCCCCCCACACCCCCATCCATTGGTTGGGATGGCACGGACCAATCACAGGTCTAGAAGATGGAAGTCACGGACGGAGGAGGGGATTTAAAGGTGAAAGACAAGTGTCAATCATTATTCAGTTGCCGTGGTAACACTTTATTAAGGCACAAGTTGGTTTACAAAACGCCGCCATTTTGTTTTTTTTTAAAAAAAAGCACAAAATGAATTACAAATGGCATCGTTAACATTTTTTTGCATATCTCCTGATTTCCTCACCAAACGCGACACTATTTTCCAATTAGTAAAATTCAAAATCAAGTGAATAAAAATATCAACTTTCCCAGGAATCAAAAAACAAAAACAAAAATTTTTTTGTTTGTTTCAATTTAGTGACTGTTGTTCGCTCCGTTTTTGACGTCGGTGTTCTGCCATTTGCTAACAAACACGTCGATGGTTTCTGAATTAATTCCTGAAAATAAGAAAATATAAATAAATTAGCCGCTTCGAGAAACGAGTGTTGACACTCCGGTTTTAATTTTGCACCTGTCGAATCCGCTAAAAGGCGAACGTTCACGGTCGCCCACTGCTCATTGTTTCCGGTGAGAAGAGTCACCAAACCGCTGTTTATAGTCGAAGAATTCTGCTCGCTCAGGTGTTTACAGCATTCAAATATTTGAAATAAATTCCTTAACAAAAAATTAATTTTTTTTTAAAAATAATAAAAAATTATTAAAAATTCACCATGCGTCTTTTTCTTTCCTTTTCGGGTATTTAATTGGACTCAAAGACGTGTGTTCGTGTGATTTCTGCGCTCTTAGGTACCTGAAAAAATAATAACACAAAAAAAAAAAATAAAAAAAAAAAATAATTTATTCAGGCTTAATCAAGGGGGGGAAAAGCGAGACACAAACCGATTTCCACGATGAAATTCCGCTTCCAACCACCGGATGGCGTCACGCGCTTGAATCGATTCTTTCTTGATCCAATCCAGGTGAGAAATGACTAATTGGACACACCCTCGTTACACCGACGCATAATCACATCAAATCCAACAACTTACCGACACTCGGGATTACAGCGATGAACCTGCGAGACGCCACCAAGTGACGCAACACGCTAAGGTGGTCAATCAACACGCCCCATGTGACCACCAAATAAGGAGACAGACGACGCACGCACGACGATTCAACGCTCGTTTCCAGCTCCGTTACCTCGGCCTTAATTTAAAAATTTTTAAAAAAAATTAATTTTATTTTTTTTAAATTTTTTAATTTAAACAAAAATTACCTTAAGCCATAAATGCGCCATATTTTCCATAACTTTCTTCTTCTGCACATCGAAATCATTCTGTCAATTAAAAAAAAATTATTTGTTTTTTAAATTTTTTTTTACATGTTAATAGACCGGCATTAAAAAAATTTTTAAAAAAAAATTAAAATCGAACCAAACCCCAGTTGCAAATTGTAAGGTTATAAGGTTAAAAATGTGCAGGAAAGGTGTGGGCGGAAATTACAAAAAAAATACAAATAAATAAAAAAAAAAAAAAAAAGAACAAAATGGTGGCCACCAGCCCACCTGGTGTTCGGATGAGTGACAGGTACTCGTCCCCGCCTAGTCACCCACTTGGGCGGACCCAAACCCAACTTCGCGCGGGCCTATCAGCGCGCGCGTCAACACGTGACGTCATCAAGTGGCCGAGCAACACGAGGACGTTGTTTGCTCCGCGTTAATAACCTCGGGCAATATTGACACAACTCGCGATTCCTCTCTCCCCTCTCCTCATCTCTTTACTTGTTCTTTCCAACGACAAATACCCGGCGCTAAAGGGTTAAAAACTCTCAATATAACATCATAATCAAAAAAATCCAAAAAAATTCAAAAAAAATTTCAAAAAAATTTTTATTAAAAAAAAAATTCAAAATGGCGTCACACTATACCCCCCTCGGAGTCTTTTTCACGACCCCACGAAGAAATCAAGAGGCCTTTTGTGGCTCGGCGTCCGCCTTGTTTGCCCTTGGTCTCAAAGGGGGGGGGGGTATTGGGGGTGCGTTCCCCCATCTGATAAGACCCCCTACCTTTCGTTTCCCCCTAGTCGAGGGGGAATTAATCAGATGGGGGAAAGAGGGAAAAAAAGACGCCAAATGGCATTCATTCGACCCCCACGCGTTGTACATTGGCGTCTAATGGCCTAAAGCCTCGCTACCCCATCTTCCCCATGACACCCATTTTCAGGGTTCCTCTATTACTTCACCTCTTGATTGAGGCTCCATTTTGAATTTTCCCTTTTAGTATATTTTACCGTTTTTATTTTTTTGTCATTTTTTAAGAGGAAAAAAATTTTTTAATGAAAAATTTTTTTTCGTTAATTGATTTCGCTATAACGAGGTTAGTAGAGTAAATTTACGCAGGTGGTGGGATCCGCCACAAGTGGCAGGTGGCGCCATTTTTGTTTAATCAATCGTCAAATCGTTTTTTATTTTTTTTCAAAATCATTATTATTTTGTTTACTTTTTCAGTTTGTTTTTGAAAATCGCAGAAATTAAAAAAACAAAAAAAAAATATTAAAAATGAAAAAATTCGTTAAAAAGAAAATTACAGTGTTCGAAACCGATTTTTTTCATTTTTAAATTTTTTTTTTTAAATTTTTTTCCCCCACTTATTATTTGAAACATAAAAGATGCCTGAAAGGTAAAATTTATATTATAAAGTTGTAATTTCTCTTCCCCCCTTTCCCCGTATCTGAAACAAGCAAAAAATTAAATGAGAAAAAATGGGAAACAAAAAAAAAAATTTCCTCGCAGTTCCCATGACAACAAATTACTGTCGGCATAAAGAGTGGAAACATGCCCTCGCCTCTCCGCCTTTGGGGTTACCTGGCGCGCGTTAGTCGCAGTGCTATTAGGGCGAGACGATGAGTAATTCCGCGCTAATCCCCCCTTCGCGGGAAAAAAATGAAAATGAGAAAAAAATGAAAAAAATTAAGTTTGGCGTTCTGGCGCCAGATGGCGACATTTGCTGGACGGGAAAGGTAGATTGAAAATGACGTCACAGCGGTTTTACCTTGTGGTCCGGTTCGGTGGTTTTGAGGTTGCTGTTATTCGTGTAGATGAATTCTCCCGAAATTGGGCTGAAATTCAGACCGGTTTTGTCGGATTTGGCTAAAATTAGACCGAATTGGTGCAGAGAGGATATGCGAATCGCCATCTTTAGTAAAATTAAATGATAAATTGAATAAATATTCGATTTTTGTTATTGATTAAATCAATTAACCGTTTCTTGTGAGTTCATCCAAACGTGGTGAGCGGATTCGAAGTTCAGTTCTTTGTTTGTTTCGTCGAATAAGGGGATCCCGCACACCGAAATGTCTTCAACTAACGGACGGGAGGTGTTCCATTCTTGCCCTTGTTTACACATTTTGAGGCCAATGAGGAGATCGGAATCAAAAATTCCGTCTATTAAAATTTTTCAAAAAAAAAAAATTAAAAAATCGATTTAAAAAAACTTTTTAAATTTTTTTTCCAAACTAATACCTTTCATCTGCCAGTTGAGTACAGGAGACACGAGATTTAGAAATGAAACGAGACGAGTACAAAGTAAATGACAACTTTGAGCACACATTTGCAAAACTTCCGATTGTCCTCTCAGCCAATCGCAGCAAAGTTTCAAACACATCAATAACATTTCCAGACTTGATAACGCTTTCGATAACTCGTCTCGTGGCGTCTTTGCCAATCGACCTAAAAAAAAAAAAAAAAAATTAAATTCCGCTTTAAAATGAAAAAAAGAAATGTTTTTTTCTTAAAAAGACAAACCTTTGTTTGGTCGACATTTTGATTTTTCTCCGTTAATTTTGTTTTCTTGATCGTTCCCATTCGTCAATTTCTCGACGTTGGTCATGTCATCCATATCGTCACTATCTTGACTAGAATTGTCCTCTTCGAGTTCGCTCATGTCCGTTGTCGTTTCGTCGGAGTCTTCGTCCGTGTTTTGGTCGGCTTCGCTCAAATCCGAATCCTCCACGCCCGAATTTGAGCCGTGCGACGGTCTAGGCCGTCGGAGACGTTTCATGCTCACGTGCGACTTCTGTTTCCCGTTCTGTTTCGAACTATTGCCATTATCTACAAAAAATTTTTTAAAAAAACAAAAAATTCAGATTTGATTTTTTCAGTTTTAAAAAAATTTCTTACTTGAATGTGACAAAACTGATTGTAACCGCAATACTATAAAATGTAACAAATGAGAAAAAATAGCCAAAGAGAACGCTATGGCAGCTGATTGATTTCTTGAACCGCCACTGGATACTCGGTTTGTGCACATGATTGCCATCACAACCACGCGAAAAATTAACTGCTCGTCGATCGCGTCCAACGTAGCGTCGTTTGATAACCAGACGTAAAAGTCTGCAAGAATTTCTTGGCACACCCGTTCTAATTGGACGGAAGAACTAAAAAAATTGAAAAAAATTAGTTTTTGTTAAAAATTCTGATACAAAATATAAAACGTTATCCCTTAAACGAAAGATCTCAACGAGCTAAGTTCAAACAAACTCGAGTTTAGGATAATAAATGTTCACAACACCTTAAAAGAGTTTGAAACCTCAAACTCTTCGTTTTCTCATGCAAAATGATAAATGCCCACTTTCAAACTTAGTTTTCGAGTTGTGCGCACATTTGCCAGTCATGTAACTCAGGTATTTGAACTCGGCTTACCGAGAGCGTTTATTTAAGGGGTAACATGATATATTTCCATATATATTATAATGCAAATTACTTCTTTTTTTCCTCCATGCAACAAAATTCACAAAACTTCAAAAATCGTCCAATGCAGCGTTTGATGCAGTTTTCTTTGGCAGATAAATGAGCGTTGTTAGTAACAAGTCTATTGGCTTTGTTAAAAATCCTCTCTAAATTTCCTTTACTTCCTTCAAAACTTTGTGCGCTATATAAACTGAAATACAAAATTTCAAGAATTTTTTTAAATAATTTTATAGAATTAAAATTTTAAAAAAAAATTTAATTACCATCTCATATAATGATAAGTAGCATCACACCCGTAATTTTTTCCTCCTGCTAGGGTTCCTAATTGATTATGGGGCATGCCAGCAGTTGGCAAAAATGTGGCTGCTTGACAATAAAATCGACTAGACACTTCTGGACTGGCGTTTTCGAATAATTCTTGTCGATATCGAGCTAATAAACATAATAAATAATAAATTTCGTGACAAATCCATACAAAAATTAATTTAAAAAAAAATGAAAACAAACCTAAATCTCCGAGGCAAATAAGACATCGATGTAAAGCCGGTTTAGCCCATTCGTTTTTATCCGAATTTTGTTTCCAATCAGAGAGTTTAGTTTCGAAAATTTTTTTATATCGCGACGAAGTGGACAGAAAATCAGTAGCGCCGTCGCTCAATTCGAATTCAGTCTGAATACGGAATATTAAATGATGATAAGCACCAGATCCTGCATTTATGTGGTCGCATAAACGCGAAACGTCATCACCAGCCTTAAAAAAAATATCTTTTTAAAATTTCTATAACAAAACGAATTGAATTTTTACCTTTCTCAACTGTTTTCCAGTAGTAATCACATCGTAATACACTTTCCTCCATAACAATTCCTCAGCTTTTTTCCCGTGACCGAGTGGATCACAAAACATGAGCCGTTCGCATTGTTCCCGCAATCTAAAAGATCAAACTCGATAAGTTTCATTCAAATTGTAGGCTTATTTCGTAATTTATTCACTTGATACGCAGAACTTTGGCTTCAGCAGTGAATAAATCGTCACAGATGGTGGCATGTTTCCCAATTCTATCTAGTCGCCGCACCAAATCAGCCGCAGTGCTGGAAATAAAGTGAAACCAATAGTTATTAATTATCGCATTGATAGCTGATAAGTGGAGACCGCGTGGGAGGCGCCATATTACTAACCGATAAATTTTCTTCACACCATCGTGAATTTCCAGCTTCTCGTTCGAGAATGAGTCAGGAAGATTCATTTTCTTTCATCTCACCATTTTCTACTCCGCAGCATTTGCTACGTTATCTTCGGATGAATTTAGAAAGGTGCAAATCGCGATCAACACCACAAGGTGCACTCGTTCTGGTCGCCATTTTAAACCGGAACTGCGCTGTTGCAATGTTTTTCTACGGTAGTCTCATATTTAAGAAAAAAATAACATAAACATAAACATATTTACTGACACTGAATCTGAATATTTTCATTTATAATTAAAGAGAATTGGGATACGGGCCATTTTCTTTAAGTATCTGTTTATTTTGATAATTTATGGATTAAAAGAACTTTAGTTGTTGATAAATTTCGATGAAAAATTTGAGTTTTTAATGAATTGTGAATGAAAAATTTAAATATTGTAAATTTATATTCGTATTTTTATATTTTATATCGTTTTTTTAAATTTATTATTTTAAAAAACTAATTTTTATTTTCTACGGTATTCGAAGAGATCTCAGCGCGCCCTCTGAGTTATGACGTCATTTATTCGGAACACAAGGAGAACAAAAACAAAACTCAACACAATTTTTGCTACTGTCAGTCGGTGTCCATCTACTAACAGCAAGGTAAATTTTATTGATTTTTTTTGCTAATGCGTATCAATGCCCAAGAAATTCCAAGGAGAAAACAGTAAAGCGAATGCTGCTCGTGCTCGAAAAGAAGCCATTAAGCAGGCGGAAGTAGCGAAAAAAGAGAAAGAAGAAGCGGACGCGTTTTGGAAAGACGAAGACAAACATGTGCAACGAAAACAGCAAAGAAAAGAAAGCAAAGAGAAGAAGAAACAAGAAGTGGCTGATAGAAAAGCAACAAGTAAACAGTTACTCGAGGAAGAAATGTCACAAATAAAAGGATCAACGGCCAGAATGATTCCGAGTAAATTAACGAGAGCTCAAATTGCAAGTACCGCTAACGAACGTGAAAACGATAAAGGTATTTCATTTAAATTTCATTTAAATTAAATTTAAGACACAGTTATTCAGTCTTTTGTATTTCAGCAGCCCAAGCTGTTCTTGAGAACGAGAAACCGCTGGAAGAGAACATAAATCGAGCCGACGTCGAAGGCGAAGAAGCGAGAACGATCGAGGAAGCCATTTCTGTTTTGAGGTTGGTATTCAAAATCCAACGGCCAATCAAAACCGAGTACTGTTTGTAACGCTCATTTTGAATGGTCGTCGGCCGACGCGTGGTTTATTAGTCGCTCTCTCATTGGTCGACATCTTCGAGCTCATTTTAAACGTTGATTTTTACAGTTCTAAGGACGTAGAAGTCGATCGGCACCCGGAACGACGAGTCAAAGCCGCTTACGCTGCATTTGAAGCCGAAAATTTGCCTCGAATCAAAGCGGAAAACCCGCACTTACGTTTATCGCAGTGGAAAGAAATTCTCAAGAAAGATTGGATGAAATCGCCGCAAAATCCACTGATTCAAATGAAAAATTCTTGAAGTATTTATTATATTGGAAGTAAAAGGATGAAATGAAATTAAAAATACACTTATAAATAAACTCAACAACTTCTCTTCATTTGTTGCAACGAGTTAGATAATAAATTAGTCTATCTTACAATGCCTTTGTATTTTCTTTAGTACGTCACCGAATTCGTGTAGTTTATTCTCCTCCAAATGCCATTCGATGTACGGACCTCTTTTGTGTAGGAGATCCGATAAGGATGACGATGCATTGTGTGAAGTGTGAGTTACGATACGTAATAGGACGCTGTTTGGCGGCAAAAAAAGTGCGAGGGTTAAATCCATTTGCTCGCTGCAAACGAATATCGTGGCAGTTTGTAAGAAACGTACCTGTGAAAAATGAGAAATGTAGTTTTTTTTTGGTTTTTTTTGTAATTGTGTATTGAGTTGAATCACTCACTTGTTCATTAAAGGACATTGATTGAGTATCCATTATTTCGATTGGTGTTTGTTGTTGTGCTTCGTGGATGAGGGATGCTGGGATGGTGGAGCTGGAGTTTGAATTTTTAATGTAAGAGTGGATTGTTAAGTGAAATGATTGGTTTTTGGTGAATTTTGTGTGAAAAATTGTAATTTTTGATGAATTTCGTATGAAAAATTCGTCTTTTTTTTGTAAATTTTATATGAAAAATCCAAATTTGATGAATTTTCATTTTAAAAATTCGATTTTTTTAAATGAATTTTAGATGAAAAATGTAAACATTTCAAATTTAACACACAATTTTTGAAATTTTTTGAATATAGGGCACTATCCTAAGAAAAAAAATCAATAAACATTGTAAAATTTAGGATAAAACATAGAAATTCAATAGAAATTGTAAAAATTTAAGCAAAAACTACAGAAATCCATTAGAAATTATAGAATTTCAATTGAAAACTGCAAAACTCAAAACTAAATCCTCATTAAATTTCAAAAACCTCAACAAAACTCATCGATTAAACTCATACTCACTCAAATCTGCACCTAATTACCTTATAACAAGTAGATTCTTTTCCGAATTCGAAGTTTGATTAATATTCAAATGCAGTTTGACCATAGTCACAAACGACCGAACCAAATCACGAGTGAAATTAATTTTCGGAACTTCAGTCACAAGTTCCTTAAAACACATAGTTTTCTGCATTGCCGCCAACCTACTGTCCAAAGGCAATATCTTATACGGTTCAGCAATAACCTGCAACACAAACACACCATAAACTCAAATAAATTATTGACATAAATTAAATTCTACCTTCAACAAATGCATCCACCACTGATCATCGTCCAAAAAGACATCAGTCGCCCAATCTCTTTGCACAGAAGGCATCAAAACAACAGTTTTCGACATCACCTGCGACTCCTTCGACGACTTCAGAGCGCCAAAGAGCGACACAAGAATCTCCAAATGCAAACAATCATCGGAAGAATCGACGGTGAAGACATAACCTCTTTGAAAAACCTGATCGCACGAGAAATCGCGGGACTTATCGGCCAAACTCTTGAGCTGGAAACTCCACTTTTCCTTGACAACACTGCACTCACACTCGTCGAGGTATTTGAGGCTATCCAAACCGACGTAAAACGTCTTGGACGACGTTCTCAAGTACGAATTGGTCAACAAACAGTGCGTGGACGACTTGGAGAAGACAAGAGTAGGACTCGAACTGAATTGGCTGCGCCTCAGAAGCGAATCGGAGCAAGACGTGGACATGAGAATGAATAAGAAGTACAAAAGAATCATCTTTGACCAAGTGTACCCATTCGGGCGAGGAAACAGTTGCAAGACCCAGTCATCATTTATATATGGGGCTAAAAGTGCAGAAGCGAAATATCCTTAGGCTATGTCGGTATCTTCTCACAACTTCTTACGCCACCCAGTGGCAGAGGTCAAGTCGAAATCCAGTAGGTTTCTCACGGATCAAGAGTTTTTCCCGCCCGAATCCCCCCACCCCCTCCGTTTGCCCAATTACAAACATCAACATGATTCTCCTATAACTCCCCTTTCCCTCATCTCATGATGAATATGAAGGTCACCTCTGAAAAACAATGGCAGGAATCAAATTCTTGTTGCTTTTTTCTTGGAATTACCACGTGACAAGTTGAAATAAGTTATTGTAATGTTTATTTATGAGGATTAGGAATAAGTTGCTCAAAAATGTGATTGTGAAATAATGCAAATAAGTGGTTTTTTGTGTATTTGGGTCAGTTTTTTTCCTATTTATTGAGGGATATTGAGTGTAATTCAGTTGTGGAAAAGTAAAAACAATTTTTTTCCTCGTGTATTCTTTCAACTTTGATATTTAGGGAATGGATGAGTGATGAACGATGCACGAAAAAGAATGTGAGAAAATTCCCAGCCAATGAGGTTCCTGGTTCCCACGTTTTCCACATTCCTTTAACCCACACATTCCAAAATGGCTGTTTCATGGGAACCACAATAAGTAAACTAACCTTAACTATACTGAGGTTTATAGGGAAATGTCTTAGAATAATTATTTATTTATTTTTACGAAAATTTACTAATTTGAATTTTTAGAGTTTCGTTTTCACTTTCTAACGATACAGTGTAAAATTTTATAACTCAAATTATTTTTAAATATTAATTTTTATAATTTTCTTGTTTTTTGAATTAAAATTTTGAATTTGAAGTTATTTCTAAAATGACACACTCATTAGATATTAGATGACGTAAATTTGTTAATTACAGACCGACACCCTAGCCATGGCCATCGATTCGGTCTGTGCGTAGTTTTGTTTTATTTTTTAAAAGATGACGGATCCCGACTTGTTTTACCCGTGTTGGGACGATCTGTGCTTCAAATACAGGAACGATTCGGAAATAGTTAAAAATACTCATTTTGATCATGCGATGATCGGTATTAATGTGCTTAAAAGTCCTTCTTATAACACGCCATTGTCAGTTTCATTTGCAAAATCGTATATTCAGAAATGTTTTCACTCGGTAACATCATCAATGCCCTGCGTATCACCAAAAACAAGTAAAAACATGAAAATAAATTTAAAAAAAATATTTTTGAGTAACATAAATGAAAATTATTTTTTTTATAGGTTCTGATTATTTTTTGAGTAATTTAAACTACAATAAAGAAGAAAAAACACGTCAGGGTGAAATAAAGAAGAAATTAGCTGATTTGAAAAAAAGAAAACAGTTTAAAGATTATGTAAGATTGTGGAAAGAAGTGTGATAAAATTTAATTTTTTTTTTAAATTTTAGTTTGATATGATTGATCTGTTGTTGGAGGAACCATTTTGCATACCTGATGATGATCTTCCATTTTTTTTGAAACGATATAAGAAAATTTTGATTCAGACACCAGATAAGAATTATTGGCAACATCATAAAGGCGGTTTAAAAGTAGTTGATGTTGATGATAAATGTTATGCTTTGTTTTCGGGTGGAGAAAGGTTTAGTAGTTTGAGTGAGTTGAGTGAATTTGGGGTTTTTTAATTAGGGGAGTTTAAATTTGTTATTTTGATAGTGAGAGTGTCGTTTGATCATAAAAGCTGGGATAAGGAATCAAAGGTGCGTGATTTGAAGACGAGGTGTGTTAAGGAGTTTAAAATTTCCGATGGACCGATTTTGCAAATTACAACTGCTCGTGTTCAGGATACAGGTAATTAAATTTTACTAAATTTTAGTAAGATTTTTCTTAAATTTGTAAAATTTAAAAAAAAAGAAATCATGATTTCTTAGTCCAAAATTGAAATATTTTTTTTTTGGTAAATTTTTCAGCCTTTTTGTACATTTAAAATTTTTAAAATAAAATTTTTAAAATAAATTTTTAAAATTTAAAATTATTTTTCTTTAAAAAAAAAAAAAATTTTTTTCTTGTATTTCTCAGTTTTCGGTGCCGTACGACAACGCAAAAAAACTCACTTATTCAACATAAACAACAAC
>JAQIXT010001958.1:0-12845 GCA_034700445.1 Stenotaenia linearis
AAGGAGATCTTGATGTGGAACAATTTGTTGTGTTTAAAGAAATAATTGTGAAAGTAATAAATTATTCCGTAAAAATTGATCAAAACTTACCAATTTAATCCAAGAAACACGTGCGAACTGCGACGAACAATGCACTGTCGGTCAGTAAGCAGTAACGTGAAAATTTTTAACACCCACAATGCCGGGGGATTAGAAGACCCCTAGGGACTACGTATGCTGCTGTCAACTAGTGGGAAACTATAGGTGAAAGAATGCCACCCCCTGCTGTATGAAACTTCCCAGCCAAATGCAGTACTTTTTGTAATTAGTATTATTAGTTTTTTAAAATTTTTTTTTTATACAGATTCCTATGATTTGCTAGAATTTATTTTATTAACATTTAATCAAATTTTACGAATTTTGGAATTTTAGATTTTTGGTTTTATTTGGATTTACGGAGAACTTCCACTGTTTATTGTATCGAAGTAATAAAATTTGTTTTTGTTGTATTAATTCAGTATTACAATTACATTCTTCCATTTACTAAATGTATTATTTACTTTTGGTTTGGTTAAAATATTATTTTATTTATGTATTTACCTAATATTAAATCGCGTCTAAAGGAATTAAATGTTTAAAAAATTTGTATTTTAAAAAAAATTAAATTTAAAATTTAAAATAAAAAATAAAAAATAAAATTCTCAAAATTTTGTAAATCTGGTAATTGCCACTACGCTACGCCTTGTCAACCGGTTTAGCCCAATCACAATCATTCGTAATCTTTACGTAATCTTCTTCTTAGACCTAATCTATCTACAGACTTAATAATCTTAGTGAAGCCGTCTGGAACAAGTCGAGTCAGTTTCTTTCTTTCCTCTTCTGATTTTGCAGCTAAAGGTTAGTAAAAACGATTTTTATAATTAATTTCTGTCGATTTCTATATTGTATCGTCTATTGCTACAATGATCAATCAATCGAAAGGTTATCATAAAATTTATTTGTAATCCAACAACAGATTTTAAATTTACGATCCTATCCATCATGTGAAATGCGCCTGAAATGTCAAAAATCAAAACAAACGAAATGAAACGACGAAATGTAGACAATTTTTTCCCGATTTTTATTTTTTAATTTTTCATAAAAAATACAAAATGGCGTCTTTTCCAAAGAAAAAAACCGCCGTTTTTTAAATATTTGTTATTATGATCAATTTTTTTTTCTGTTTTGATTTTTGTTCTTTTATTTTTCAGATAAAATTAAACTAAATCATGAGTTCTGAAAATTTCTATTATCTGAGAACTGTGCCTACGGACGTTTGGTAAGCATAAATTAAAACACTTTTCTTCATGAATTAATTATTTGCCTTTATTATTATTATTGTAGGTACGAAAACAATGGACAACTACACGTAATTGAAGCGGATGACTGCTCAGAAATACTTATCGTCAGTACAGTATTAGATAAATTTTAATGTAATTAATTGTTATTCATAAATCACATTGTTATTACAGGATGAATTCGCCGAATTAGAAACTCTGGATATGAAGAAGTGTGACATCACTGGTAATTACTATTGTATTCTCATTGTCGTATTGTACAATTAAAAAATTTTATTCTCGTAGATGGTTTGGCAGAAAAGAATAAAGTGATAGAAGAACAGAAAAAAGTGATAGAAGACCAGAAAAAAGTGATAGAAGACCAGAAGAAGATGATAGTAGAAGAGAGGAAGAAGACAGAAGACTGGATAAGTTATTGTGTGCAACAACAAAAGAAGTTGGATATGCAAAATAACAAAACAAGAGAACTGAATAAAGAGAGAGCGGAACTTAAAGTAAAGATAGAAAACGCAACTTGGCTGGAACGAGTTCCGAAGATTGTGGTAACGGATGAGGAAAGGTCGATGATGTTAATTTATCTGAAAGAATATAGTTGCGATTAGTAAATCTAACTTTTTGATATTTATCAAATCATAAATATTTTATAAAAAATTAGTTGAATGAAATAAAACGAAAATACACATAAAATAAGAACAAATATAATTTAAGAAAGCAAAAGAAAAAAAAAGATCTTCTGATGTAATTTGAGGTTTAGAAAGTTCATATTTCCCCATTTTGACGTGTCCAAAAAGGAGCACAACTTTAAAAAGATTTATATACTGCATTTAGTATATTAATTAATTAACTTTATTGTCACAAATTACTGGTGTCAATTCACATGACTACTCTGTTACAAAAAAAAATCTTACAGAACTTTGAGATTTTTTTTGGACTTCAATTTCGTTTTGAAATTTCTAACAACCGATTTGAACGCAACAGTCCTTTTGAGAAAAATTTGTAATTTAACATTTAACTGCTTGTTGTTGGCCTGACGGGGCTGGGATTTCCACGCCTAGAATGATGTCGCGGATTTGCGATTGCTTGAGGGAGAGACTACGTCGACGTCGACGTTATTCTCCTTTCCATAATCAGCCAAGATCAAGTCTTTAAGCTGAATCTCAACCTTAATCCATTCCTCGTCCGTAAGCGTCGGCCAAATACGATCCGGTTCCGTGATCGTCGTCTCTTTCGGTTTCAAAATCGCTTTCGTGCGGTCGTTATTCAAGTGTAACGCTCGAAGAATCAAATTAAGTCGATGGAACGCCGCGTAAGACGAAATCGTCTCCAACCAATCGTCGTAGACGTTGAAAGCAACCATTCGTGACTCCATCGCTTCCTCGATCAAATCACGGAATTTCGCGACTCTCAAACAAGCCTCGAATGGCAGTTTTAATTCGCTCTCTTTGATTGCAACATTCGGAAAATCCACCAAAACGACTTCTAACGGATCCAACATTCCTTTTCGGGTCGCGACGATTTGTTTCGGTTGTTCTTCGATTGGCAGCGGACGAATGAGCGCCGCAACTTCATCCGATGTTTTCCGTTTGGCCAACTGACCCAAACGTTTTTGGCCGTTCCAAACTGACGTATGGATGATGTTGATAAATAGTTGTCCGCTTCGAGGATTGATCGTAAAAACGGCGCCGTTGATTCGCTTCGTCGTCAAGTGTCCTTCAGGAGTTTCACGAATAGTAACTCTGTAGACACTAGTATCGTCCACAAGCCAAATAATTTGATCCGAGAAAAGCTCGCAATAGTTCTCCGGCGACAAATACGGTTCCGTCGGTTTTTCCACCGAATTAGCCGATTCCAACTTTGATTTCATCTTGAAATTTTGGGTTCTGGCCATAATTTTATACTAATGAGTCTTATCTATGGTTCTGGCACGAGTTCCTCACTGCACGATCGAATGTTACCTGCGAATGACGTGCTGTCAGTCCACTTGTTTATATATAGGAAATCGGAACATCACGTGAGTGGTCAAAAGTATAACAAACCAGATCATCCAAACAGTGTGACGTAAAGAGTTTAATGAAAATTTGTTTTTAATGAGAAATATTGTAAATTTAAAAATCCTTTATTTACAACTTTAAATAACACAAAATATTATACGAAATTTTAAAAGATTTTGAAAATGAAAACAATAAAATTTCTTTGATTTAGTTATTTTCTAACAAAATCTTTTGGTTCAACTTCATCTCCCGAAGTCAAAACTACCGCGTGTACACCGAAATGTTGCCATAAATCTGTAAACACATGAACCATTTGTAAATAATCGATATTTTCCTTTGGATACATATTCTTCGCAAGAAATCCTTGCTCGGTGTTATCAATTAATAAAATAATTTTCCGTCTATGTTGTATCCTCAAACAAAACAATAATTCGCGCAATTTGAGTCGAATTTTGTCGAACCCTGTCAACGGGGATTTTTCGCCAAAATTCGGTAAATAATTGTCACGCAAATCATCAAATTCGAATTGACGCACCAAATCGTCGATGCATTGTTCGAATTTCTTGAAATAATCCTTACACGCGGACGGAAATGCGAAATAGACGGGCACGAAAGTGCCGAACAATGCGACTATCGATTTGTTTTGCTTTATTGCGAATTTTTCAACTTGCTTTTTACCGAATACAGTTTGTAAAAATTTCTTTCCCCGGATACCATAACTAACGTCGTCTTTTTCCAGTGGCATGCCATAAAAACAGCCAATAGAAGTGAGCAAGGTAGTTTTGCCGAATCCTTTCGGCTGCCTGTACATATGAACTGCTGAGGTTTTAAAAACCTGTAAATCAGCCGTACTGTCAAAATAAAAGTTACAGTTTACATCGTCAATGAAGTTCCTTCTGATTAATTTCCAAGTTTGCTCCATTTCTATAGTTGGACGTTGGACGTTACGTAAATTGTTTATTGTTATTGTGTGTGTGTATGGGAGACTTGTAGGTCTAAATATGCAATAAGGGGAGGGGGTGTAGTCACGTGATAATAGAAGTCAATCAGTCACGTGATAATAAAAAAGGTGATCACGTGACCTGATTCAAAATTTGATAATTTTAGTAAAATTATCAAATTAGGGAGCGACTCTCTAACTATCAGAATTGAGAATGAAAATAAACAAATTTGAATATTGTTTTATGAAAATATATATTCTATTCTAAAATACAATTATTTTATTGGTATATAATTCCGATTCTTTTCATGTCAATCTTAATATTTCGGTTTTATTATTGTTAACAAAATTCTTTCTAATATTGAATAAATAATTCTAGGGATTTAATCAGTACAGTTAATTATCGGAGCTGATGCAATGTAGCAACCAGTTTCGCAAACGGGAACACCAATTCTTCTTGATACACTTGCCGAAAATTACTATCAACGCGGCTTTTTCCGTTAGTTTGGACGAAATTAACTTTAGATACTGTAATAGCGGACAGTGTTGGCTTATGAGAAGCAAATGGTTGTCGGTTATGTCTTTGTTCATTATATCTAAATGTACTATTAAAGGGTTATTCGCGGTTATTTTTAACAGTGAATTCGGTGAAAAATGCTTAATTATTTCAGACATCGGCCATATTATTCTTCGAAGTTTCTGAAAATTATAAATTACGTATGTTAGTTTATTACTATCATTGTATTAAGGGAGACGACATTCAGTAAAAAGAATGTGTTGGATTTTGAAATCCACCAACTGAATTTTGGATTTCGAAGGATTTCGGGGACATTTCAGCGCCGGAGCGTAAAGAAACCAGAAATTCATGCGCACCACATGAACATATCATTAGATTTCAAATATCTATTATATTTTATGGGATTTCAGTAGGATTTTACAAGATTTCATGAATTTTATTGATTTTTGTGAGGATTTCATAAAATTACATAGGATTTTAGGGATGTCTGTGGATTTTTATGATTTATAATCCGAAATCCCGACCTGAATGTCAGCCCCCTTGACTACCACGATTGACAACTTAAATTAATTTAAAATGGAGTCAAAATATTTCACTTACTTTGTATTCACGTGATATCTTTTTCACAATTTCTGTTGGGGTTAGATCAAAATTATTAAAGTTGTGTAGAGTAAATTTGGGTGTAAAAATAGATTAGCTGGTAATTTGGCTATATTTTTTGATATTTTCTGGTTGGTCTGGTCCGTGGGATGTTTGAAGCATGGTGGGAAGCGATTGTAGAGTTCATTAATCAAATATGGCGCTGTACATGGTAATAGAGAGATTTAGGAGAGCCAAACTTCTAACTCGTAACTTGTAAAATTCCATGTTAACTACAAGTTAGTTCTCTCTCTAAATGAAAGGAAGCAATATAAATAATTTTTTTAATTAAATTTTTGTATTAAGCTTAGAAGTTTGGCTTGGTCTCGAAGTATTTCGAGGTGATTGATTATAGTTTTAAAAGCAAATTCCTGTAAAGTTGGGGCCGATTTCCTTCGTGGCATTATTTTTTGTTATGTCTGCTGATTTGACACGAAAAATCAAAGAAGGGTGACGTGACGCTGATTTCATATACCGTAGCGTCGTAGCAATATCATATGATTTCATGTTTCATCGCAAGGGGGCTGACTAGTTATTGCTCTTGCCTTTGCATCCTGTCGGACAACTTGTATTGATGAAACGCTAATCGGTACGTTTTTATTAATTTTCTTGTAACAATTTACAATTTTCAATTGCAGATAGCAACGGAAACAAAAGGTAAATAAAAACAAGAGGTTTTTAATTCATAACTTTGCACGATCATCGTGAAAACTGGGTTTATGAGACGAAATCAAACGATCACTATATAATTTATCCGAAAGTGTAATTAGAGTAAATTATAAATTATATATAATTTCTAAATATTTTACAGGGAGAAATTCTGAAACGGAGTTCAGGACATCGTCGTCATGGACTCGACAACGGACAATAGGACGTAAGTCGTAAAAAAAAATTTAAGAATTTTAAAAATTTGTTTAATGTCAAATAAAAACTCATATTTTCTAATAATTTTAAGTACATATTTTTAATTACAGATGCGATGGCGTCGTCACCGTGGATGATTCTACTTCAGGAGTCGTATCACGCAATCAATCGGTTTGTTCTCGTGTCCGTCAAAGAAATAATGCGGGAGACATTCGGAATTTTTATAATGATTTCATTTTTTTAATGATTCGAAAATTGTTCTAATCTCCTAATATTTTATTCGTGTAATTTCATAATCCACTGACAAAGTGCGTTCTCGTCAGAAGCGAGATTTGCGATTTGAGAAAGTCTATGACTCAATTTGCGTCAATGAAATTTCATGAATTTCCCGAACTTAAAGGGTGATGTTGCTAAATTAGAACCCAAAATCAGATTACAAACAATGATGTTTAAAAACATTTCTTTTTAAATTAATTTTTAACTGAAATTATTCGAACCAAAAATCAACGTTGATTCAAACAAATTTTTCTTCTTGGGAAGTTATTTTCGGTGTGGCAGAAAGTAGACCAAATGCCAAGATGAAAAGTTGGCCAAACCTGCCTTTATGTCGCAAATGGTAACCATTTACTCACCCCTTTGCATCTGACCTTGGGGTGAAAAGTCTGCCACCTTCACTGGTCACAATAAAGGCGTGGCCCATTTGTCATACGCATTCATTAGTCACTCAAACACTCGTATAATCAAAATTATTATTTTTCAATTTAATATTAAACTAATAATAAATATTGACAACAATTCTAATTATTCTAGGAAATTACTGAAGCGAACAAACTACAAGATGACACTTTTCGCAACCATCATTGCGATAGAGCAGTGGATTCAGTTAAACAAAAAGTATTTCTAATCAGACCACTTTGAAAAGTAAATAATTAACCATTTGTTTATCAATTTGAAATTAGACGCAAAGACAAGCGCAGGAGTTGCAAAGAAATTTACATTTGTGCAAGTTTTATCCACTCGGCTGTCAATTTCAGGTATGCATTGTTGCATATAAAATGTTTTTGGTTAATTAAATTAAATTCTTTTTAGGGAACTCAATCTGAACTGGTAAAACATAGAAGAAAGAAGATTCATAACGATTTATTGATTAAACATTTGCTAAATTTGCAAACTGAGGTAAAAACGTATTAATTTTAACTATAAAATTATTTAGACAAAAATTTGTTGCTGTATTGACCATATTTAAGGTGTTTAATGAGTTAACTAATATGTACACTGTTGTTTCAGCTATTAAGTAATTCACTGACGACAGCTCGCGAATTGTTATCACAAAAGAATAATCTGACTTCTGATAAAGGTATGTTTATCTATTAATAAAAGCGTAAATGAAAGATTGTAATTTTGAAAAAATTTTTGGAATTTTGTGCAATTCATTCAGATAACTTTAAAGCAATAATCAGCAGAAAAGATATGGAAAATGATTCTTTAAAGAATGAAATGAAGAAACTAAATGAGCAAGTGATGCAACAAAATCGGAAACTGGAGGAAGTGATGCAACAAAATCAGAAGCTTGAGAAAGCGATGCAACTAAAGATGAAACAGGAGGAAACGTTGCAACAAAAGAAGAAGCTGGAGGAAGTGATGCAACAAAATAAGCTGGAAGAAGTGACGCAACAAAATAAGAAACTACAGGAACAAAGTGTGCAACATAACAAAATAATCGAAGAACTGAAAGCAGAAAATGCTGAAAGAAAAGAAAATTGTGGTGAGAATTCAGCATTAATACTTATGTTTTAGGATAGATACTGTATTTATATTGCAAATGAAGGTTTGCGACAGTTTAGTTTGAATCGATTTCTGGGAAAACCAAAGATCAATGCAAGTTTTTTTCAGAAACGATTTTGACTAATCGGACCAAACCAAAGTTCAATAATAAATGAACTCAAATTGAATTAGTTAAAATTGTGGATTTATACAACTGGAAGTTCAGTATTAACCCTAGGGCGATTGCTGTTTTATTTTTTAGAAACATTAAGTAAACAACAAATGGAACAATGTGATAAAGTGACGAAGTTTGAAGAGGATTTTTCAACATTTAGAAGAGCACATAGTAAGTTTCAAAATTACTTGTCATTTGGAGTCTTGATTTAAATTGGAGAAACTTGTTTATTTTTTAGATCAGTTTGAAGACAGAACGAGTAAGTTGACTTGTCTAATAGTGGTGGAATTAAGAAAAGGTCTTGAATGTGTCATTTTTTCAGATAAAAACAAAAGAAAGCTCACTGATGACGTAATTTATGTTAAAAGATTGTGTTTTCGTAATGAAGAGGTTTTGCAGCAAATAGAAGTTGGAATGAAAAGTAAAGAAGACAAAGGTAAAAATTAATCTAAAAATTTTAATATCATTTGGTAATCATTATGACGGCTAGATTCTGCTAAAAGAGTCTACAGATTATCTGTAAATTTATTGACAGGTTTTTGGCTCAAAGTTTTCTATAGTTTTTCTTCTAAAATAGACTTAAAACTCTTCAGTTTTTATTTATTTTTCTTCAAAAAAATCACCAGATTTATCAAATGTAGATTATTGAGACATTTGAAAAGCTTTTGAAGTCTGAAGGAAAACTGTCGGAAATCTTAAGAAAGTCTTTAAAACCATCGAAAAATATGCAGAATAATCATTAGATTTGTTTAACAGGACGGATAGTTGTCACTCATCGTGTTTCATCGATTCTAAGATGCATTTTTGTTTTCATACTACTGTAACGGGGAAAAACTACCAAAATTCATTATTTGATGCTTTGATATTTGTCAAAAAAGTTCATTTTGGAATCGAGAAATATAGAAAAACTCAAATTCAATAACTAAATTAATATTAATACACATTTTATGATTCATTGATTTAGGTGACCTGACGCAATTTAAAACCGATCTGGCATTTTACAAGAAAGAACTTAATAGATGTCAATTTGTCTGGAAAATAGAAAACTTTTCAAAACTTCAACAAACTGCAAAATTGGATGTTCGGAATTCCTCAGTCAGCAGTGAAGCGTTTAACAGTAGTGAGTTTGGTTATAAGATGCGATTAGTTTTATATCCAAATGGTACTCAAACTGGAACAGGAACCCACTTGGGTGTGTATGTTGGAGTTTTGAAAGGCGAATTTGATGCAATACTCAAATGGCCAGTGGAGTATTCAGCAAAAATTCAACTTTTGGATCAATCAATTCAAAAATGTCATCTTTCTCGTGTTTTAACATCGGACATAAAGAATAAGAAGTCAGTGTTTGACAAACCTACAGATATTTATAACATATCTTGGGGGTTCTCTGAGTTTTTGGAGTTGGAAAAACTTAAACCTCTGTATTTAGCAGACGATACATTGTTTTTGGAAATTCATTTAACAATCATTTGATAAGAAAAATATTTGTTTCTTTTTGATACACAACATTTGTTTAAGATTGTAGCATTAAAGATGTCAGTGCGTATCATTTTCAATATAATTCAGTTTAATAAGAATTGTTCTAAAAATTTTATCTTATTGTATTAAAATTTGGATTAAAATTAAATTTCATGAAATTTGTGTGCCGTTTATTGCATTAAACAAAATAAATTATTCTTTTTCTTGAATTTTTTTCCGGAAAAATTATAAATTATTTTATTTCTACGTTGAATCTCGACATTATGAAGTCACAGTATATGATGATTCCTGAAAAAATATCAGCCATTGCAGAAGAAAAAGAAATTCAGCTTTCTTGCAAGTTTGACAATTTTTCAAATCAAGTATAAGGGCTTACTTTTTGACGATTATCTTGATTTTACAAACAAAAATCACATATAAAAACATTTTATTTTCACACAAAAACAACTCGAAATCAATCAATTTTCTATCCAACAATCCCAGAATTCTTTGTTATTTCTTAGGAATATGATTTATATGTCAATGAATATTATCTAAAAGGTAAAATAAGCAGAAAAAATTATTGTTAATTTTTAAAAAATGCATTTAAATGATACTGTATCATTTAAATGCATGATCAATAGAATCACAATTTGTGATTCTATTGATATAATAAGATTAAAGGAAATGTTTTTAAGTCAACTTCTCTTTAACAATTTTTCATTGTTCACAAGAAAACAGAAATTTAAAGAAGAATTTAAATAACTATAAGCTAGGAAACGAAATATAAAAATAACACTAGAATAATTACAAAATAATAATAAAGAAGCAAGGAGTTTTTATTTCCAAAACAAATTTTTCATTCTCTAAACCATACTTCTAAATTCACATCTAAATTCATTTCACTTGCAACTTTTTCTAAAATTCCACGTTCAATTCTTGAAACTTTCGGACAGTTGCCAATGTTCATAAACTTCAAAGCATTGAGCGAAGATAACTTCTTCAATGCGCCTACAGTAAGTGGGCTACAATTTGTAAGTTTAATTTCTTCTATCGTTTGTGATAATTTATCACTGATAAACATAGTTCAAATATGTCATCAACGATGTCATCGTCGAGTTGATGCCATCCAGAAATATGCAATCGTTGCAATCTCTTGCAGTTCTGCATCGTTGTTACCTCTGCTGATTTGAAATGAAAGAAGTGGTGGCTGGCGCGAATTTCGTAGCGTCATAGCGATCGTAGCGTCATAGCGACAGCCGACCGAGCAATATCACATGACTTCGTTTAATTGCAAGAGCGCTGACTAGTGGTCGACCCGTAAGTAACCACACCACATTCCACGGACCACGCATTGCACACGCTGTCTCCTACGTGTTTCCTGGAACCTGGAATTTTACGGTATTCGGTAATTATTCAATGATCTTCTCATCTAAATATAAATTTTATAAGTGGATACAGTAAAGGAAACTACTATTGTTGGATAAAAATAAAAGATTTCTCCTTCATAAACCAGTTAATCCACAGTGGTTAAGCAGTTGTGGTAAATATCAAGTAAAATTTTTTAAATCGAAAAAAATTTATTTTTTATTACAGTGCCTAAACTTCAGCTATTGAATTCAGAAATGGCCTCTAACCAGTAAGTAACGAATCATTAGATGAAGACAATTTTTTTGTAACTATTATTAAAATTATCAATGTTATTTATTTATTTAAAAAAAAAGTATACCATAATAAATTCTCAACAATTAAGGTATAATACATAATAAATTAATCGTTTATTTTCATTTTTATAGGTGCGGTGACTTCGTTGTCGGTGATTATACCGAAGAAGTTCTGTCAACTAGCCAATCGGTTTGTTATGTTTCCATAATTAATTGCTATTTTTATGTAATAAATATTGACAACAATTCTAATTATTGTAGGAAATTACTGAAGAGAACAACTGTAAACCAGAAGATGACACTTTTTGCAGCGATCTTGGCAGTATAGCGTTGGGTTCAGTTAAGCAAAAAGTATTTCTAATCAGACCACTTTGAGAAGTAAATAATTAACCGTTCGTTTATTAATTAAAAATCAGCCGCAAAAGCAAGCGCAAGAGGTGGAAAGAAATTTACATTTGTGCAAGTTTTATCCGCTCGGCTGTCAATTTCAGGTATGCATTGTTGCACATAAAATATTTTTGATTAATTAAATTAAATTCTTTTTAGGGAACTCAATCCGAATTAGAAAAACATGAAGGAGAGAAGATTCATAACGATTTATTGATTAAGCATTTGCTAAATTTGCAAACTGAGGTAAAAACATATTCTTACAATAAGAAAATCAAATTAGCAAAATGAAGTTGAAAGACAATGTCATATTCAATGTTCTTCTATGTATTTTGCCTTTTTTGAGAAAAAATCAACATCTGAAAACACATTTGATTAATTTTTACTTTTTGATGTTTTATGTTGTTGAATTAAACATTGAATCGTCATCGTTTATTGAATCGATGTTAATTTTCAATTGGAATTAATTGAACAAAACTTTGTTGCTGAACTGACCATATTTTGCTACTTGGGGATTAAGATGTTTAATTAGTTACTTAATATCTACACTATTGTTTCAGCAATTAACTAATTCACTGACAACAGCTCGTGAATTGTTATCCCAAAAGAATAATGTGACTACTGATAAAGGTATGTTTAAGTAGTAAGAAAGGCTTAAATGAAAGATAGAATTTTGAAATAATTATTGACATTCTGTGCAATTTAGATAACTTGAAAGCAATAATTGACAAGAAAGATGTGGAAATGAATGAACTCAAACTCAAAAGTCAGAAACTGGAGGAGCTGGTGATGCAGCATAATCAGAAGCTGGAGGAAGTGATGCAACAAAAGAAGAAACTGGAGGAAGTGATGCAACAAACAAAGAAATTGGAGGAAGTGATGCAACAAAATAAGAAACTGGAAGAACAATGTATGCAGCATAATAAAACAATAGAAGAACTGAAAGCGGAAAATGCTGAAAGAAAAGGAAATTGTGGTAAGAATTCAGCATTAATAATTGTTCATTATTAACCTGTGACCGATCTCCTACCATTCCGCCCATTCGGGGTGGGCTTCATGGCGGTGGATCGGGTCATGAATAAACGGTTTACACGGAGAGTCGGGGGTACTTGGTTCTAGGCCTTTATTCA
>JAQIXT010001959.1:0-12835 GCA_034700445.1 Stenotaenia linearis
TTTTTATTAATTTTTGTTATTTTTTTATTATAGAAAACAACGGGTCGTTGCAATACACGATTTTGTGGTTACCAGATCGATATTTGTATTTATTTTTATATGTGAAGATGATTTTTATATTTCTCTTTTGTATCGTTGTAAAATTGTTAAAAACTCGCATTTACGGATAGGTTTGTAAATTTGTGTATTTTTCGAACTAGCTTTTGTCGTTAAACGATGTAAAATCATGTAAATTAATGTAAAAATCAACGTTAAACGTCATAAATGTTGATGTATTATATTTTCTCAGTATTTCGTTAATAAACAAGACTTTAGAATACATTTTAAACTTTTTTAATTCACAAATTACAAATTCACGCAGTTCCTTCCTTCTTTTTAGCCGTTTTGGTCGTTTGTTCTTGCGCTTTAAGAACTTTAACGACGATCTTCTGTTCCTCGATCAAAAACGCACGAATTATCCTTTAAAAAAAAACAATTTCGTTATTTTTCACCAAAAAAAATCAAAAACAACAAAAATCACAAAATCCCACCTGCTTCGCACGCATTTCGCACACCGCGATCCACCGTACGTTCTAGAAACGGTTTTACGTCTCTTAGACATCGACATTAACTGTTTCGGTCTCGCAGGCGTAATCTAGTATATAAAATTATAATTTTTAGAATTTTTAGTTAATTTTTAAGCCTTTTTTTCACTTACGCCTTTCAATTTCATCTTGCAGTCGCCGCATTTCGGGATCCTGCCTGGTTTTTTCGTGTACAAATACACCAAACGACCTCCGGGAGTCTTCGAACTGCAATTTAAATAAAATTTAGTCAAAATATTTAATTTTTTTAAAGGAAAGTTGAAATACTCACATTCGCCTACGATTCGATTGTGTGTTGTAACTCAACCGTCTTCTATACGTTAATCGCTGCACCATTTTGACTCACAAACTTTTCACGATGTAAATAACGTAAATCCTTTAAATATTAAACGAAATTAAACATCGGATGGGTTTTAATTAATAAAAATAATTCGGATTACAAGTACAAACCTTGTGGCCCCGTTCTGCACAGCAAGAGAACCAAACCGGAAGTTGTTTAAATGAAATTAAATGGCGGAGCACTCTGGTGAGAAAAAGTGAAATAAATAAAAATAATAAAAACAAAAATGGCGTCGCTCTTGTTGTCGTACGAGCAACAGTATGTCAATCTCACGTCTGAAATATCGACAAATACGGTTAAAATACCGGTTTTATCGGGTCGTAAGTTAATAAAAATTTATTTTATTTTATAAAATTTTAATTTAAAATTTTTTTTCTTTTTTTTTTAGTTGAGAAGAAAACGTCGACGAATCAAATACAAAAACAAATAGAAGAAGTTCATGAATTGCTCGAACAAATGGATTTAGAAATTCACAGTTTGTCCAAAAATGAAAGGCAAAAATTCGAAATTAATTTGAAAAATCATAAAACGGAAGTGGCGCAATTAGAAAAGGATTTGGTGTGTTTTTAATTGAAATTTAATTGAAAATTAATTGAATTTTAATTAAAATAATTGCAGAGAAAAGCGCAAATAGCTTATAAGGATGAAATTAGGGATGAACTGATGGGTGGAGATGATTATTACGTCGCCGATGAACAAGTTTGTGCAAATTTGATGAAATTTTGATGGAAATTTGATGGAAATTGTAGGATTTTTGTTGATTAGAGACAGAAATTGTTGGACAATACCGAGAAACTCGAGAGAGCAGGTCGGCGGTTAGAAACTGGATATAAAATAGCTGTGGAAACAGGTTATTGGAGGAAAATTTAATGATTTTAAGTGTTTTTAGTGAATTTTTAATGATTTAATTTTGTTTTTTAATGAAAATTTATTTTTCAGAACACATAGGAGCTGAAATTCTCAACGATTTGCATTCCCAGAGAGAAACGATTCAAAGATCGAGGAATAGGGTAATTTTGTAGTAAAATTTAATTTTTTAAAAGTAAATTTTAAATTTTTTTGTTTTTTTTAGTTACGAGAAACGGATGATGACATAAATCGAAGTTCGAGGGTTTTGAATTCGATGTTACGTCGCGCGATGCAAAATCGGATCATTTTAGCCGTTTTGATCATCATTATTTTGGGCATTATTGTTGCTACGATTTATTTCGTGGCTTCCAGATGATTCCGTAGTGATTTGTTAGTTTACCGATGAAAATTGGTTATTTTGTGATTTTTTTCGCACGGATTTATCGATTTTTGATGTTTATACACGAGAATTTTATTTTATTTATTCAAGATCAAGAACTTTGTAATAAATTCACTCGATTAAATGTACACCATTATAAATTTGCTGAATTTACTATTGTTTTCATTCTTTTGTTCTTTTTTACTCAATTTTAAATCATATCGCAAAAGAAGTTAAAAAATCAACTTAAAATTCAAATTATTTTATTTCTTGTGACGAAATAATGAACAGAACACATTTCAATTTCAATTTCATTATTTAATGCAATTTCACATTTAAAATTACATTATAATTACATTATAATTACATTATAATTAACGTGTAAGCCCATCCCTGCAAGTGACTGGGCCAAAGTATTGATCCGCAATATTTTGAACAAGACATGGCAAGATATAATTTACAACTGAGTAGATAAAATCTAAAAACTCTTTCGAATTGTAATAACATTTACACTCAGCGTTGAATGAATCAGTACCATTGCACTGGACATCTGAAACTTGAATCCCATTGATGTCGGTAAATTCAGAATGTACAACATTCATGGGATGATCACGAGTGACTATGGCAGTTATTGATGACGATACATTGGATAACTTAACGCTAAACATGTTATTTTCATTGGACGAACCGTAGGAATGGTAATTACTGCAAGCAGTTGCTGCTGGCAGAAGATAATAAGCAATATCGGGAAGAGCTTCAATATTAGGTTTATCGCAGGTGAAAAACAACTTTACATCGTTACGTCCGCAACACTGGTCACTAAATAAATAAAAGCACAAGTTTTAAAATGTATATTATTAACTCTTGGATGCACAATCCTAGGCAACGTTCGCACATATTTTCTTGAATGTATTATCCTTCTTAAAATTTAAAAAAAAATAAAATTTCTAAGTTAATAGGAGTTAAGTTATTTAGAAATTAAATATGCTGCCCCTTCGACGGCCAGGATAAAATCTTGGTGGCTTCTCTGCAAGACATCAGTAGCTAAACAGTTGCAGGAAGTTTTTCACGTCTGTGCATCCAAAAGTTAATTAACTATGATACTAAACGGTAATTTCTTACGGGGAGCATGAATTCGTAAGTGCTCCATAAAGAGTAAGGTTGTTGTAAACAAGATCTATCTTGTCTTTCCTATGTCCGTTATCCAGAAATTTACAATAATTTATAAAATGTATATATCGTTCTATGACGTCACGAAGAAAAGTAAAAGTTTGGTCACGTGACAACTCTACGACATCAACAAATGATATAAATGAAGCGAAGCGCTGTGTCAAAGTAATTTACAGCTAAAGATCGCTTAATTACGTTTAATTAAAGGAATAACCGAATAATGCCAAACAAGAAATCAGCGCCAAGTTTGAAAAACTTGTGTATGGAAACTGTGCATCAAAACGTATACAAACTCCAACACGCAGCTAAATCTCTACGTAAGTTTACACGAAATATTTCTTTCATTTTTTAATTTCAAATTCACATTTATGTTTACATTTTTATTTCTCACAGCTTATACTTTAATAGACGAACTGCGCCATAAGAGCATCAGTCATTACTTTCGTTTGTTTAAGACCGGTCAAGATTTACCACCACCACTTCCTGCAGATTTGTTTTTAACGAGAAAACGCGTACAATTGAATGTCGCAGTTTACGTAGTTTACATCACTTCGATCATCCCGCAGATGTAATCATCGAGAAAATAATTCAGTATTCTAAGGTACAATCTTATTTTTATATTTAATATTCAGATTAATTGATATTAATTCATTCCTTAAAATTTAGAATCTCCGAAAAGTGCACCTCAAAAACTTCCTCCACATGGATCGCTTTATTACAATTGCAATGAACAATCCTCACATTTTAGTGCTTGACCTGTTGTTGACCAACTGTACAGACCACCATCTGTCCATCATTGGTAAGCATTGTCCCCGATTGCAGCGATTGTCATTGCTCGGTTGCTCCGTGACAGACAAAGGAATCGACTTCTTGCCAAAAGAACTCGTCTATTTATCTTTATATCCCCCAATTACTCTCAAGGGAGTGTTACATGCTTTGGAACGACTTATGCATTTAGAGAAATTATACTGCTGCATTACGTGGAATGATATAATCGACTCGTACGCCGCATCACTTGCCAATAGAGTTGGCAATCGAACGTATCAAATCAAAGAAATGCACATCGATCTAAACAAGCCAACAATTTATGACATTCCACACACAATAGCAACTCTATTTCCAAAATTAAGTAAAATTTATACAAATGACAACCCCAAATGCATGTTTGGTAGACAACTTGCTGTTTTTCTTGAAGGAATTAATTATAATTTGCTGACTTATCTCAGCGTGAATGTTTCCGCCGACTTTATTCGAATCGCTGCGAATCTATATCCGATGTTGAAAGTTCTTCACATCACCGTTGGTTTAGAAAACCAAACAATCGACGATAGATATTTGACAAAACCGAAGCACGTGCCATTCAAATATCTGCGTACATTAGGTATATCAGACAATTCGACTTTATCGATCGATGATTTGAAGTTGCTATTGGCCAATTGTCAGCAATTAAAATCCTTGTCAGTCGCAAATTTCAGTCAGCTTTCGAATCAACTTATTAATGAAGTGCTTGCAGCGAATCCTCTGAAATGTTTAGAACGCATATCATTTACCAGGTGTGAACCGTTTACTAGCGAGGCGTTAAATGTATTGTTGAAATCTCTCGATTCTTTATCGTGTATCACGATTGATGAGTGTTCGCAGATATCACTCGAAGAGAGGGTTACTTTGGCGAATTTAATCACGCAAATGAATTGGGACCTGAATTTATCCTGGGATGATGAAAATCAAACAATAATTGTTAGATCCTAAATCTATTATGAGAGTGTATTTCTATTTTAAGTAACATTTTAATTAGTATATTTTGTGATTTGTATGTTGTGTTTGGCAATTGAAGACTTGGAATTTGCCAATTGAAAGTTGTAGGTGAAAATCATTTACCTTATTATAAATATTAAATAAAATTCTTAAAAATTCAAATTTTTATTGTTAAAGTTGATAAATTCTATTAAGAAATTAAAAATCAACCGAATTAATTTCAAATCTATAAGAAAATTTTTTAAAAAGTTAGGTAATAGGAATTAAGTTATTTAGAAATTAAATTTGCTGCCCCTTCGAAGGCCGATAAGGTCCTTGATGGCTTTGCTGCTCAACAGAGCTGTGCAAATCTGTAGTTTTGTAATGTCTGTAATAATCCGCCATTGGAAAAGCAAAATCTGACGTCAAAAACTTTTTACTTCAGCTCTGCCTACGCTACGTCACGTGATTTTTATAGCCACGCACCTCAAAACCACAATCAATATAAACGGTGTGCGCATTTGTAAATCGTTTTAATTGCGTCGTTGACTTACGGGATAACAGGAATAATGCCACGAAGGAAATCTGCCAAAAGTTTGAAGGAATTGTGTATGGGTATTTTGCATCAAAATGTGTATACTCTTCCACATGAAGTTAAAAATCTGCGTAAGTTTTTCATTTTTTTTCATTTTATTCACGTTTTTTAATTCTTATTATTTGATCACAGCCAACCCATTAATTAACGCATTATACGATAAATGCTGTGAACATTATGAGAAGTTTTATTGGGGACCTTACGAAAAACCACCGCGACTTCCTGCAGAATTCTTTTTTATGTCAGAAACAAAAAGAATCTATTCTTTAGACTACTTTGATCGACCACCAAACGAAATTGTCGACAAGATAAATCGGTATTGTAAGGTGAGATTTTATATTCAAATTTTATATTTATCATTTACTATTAATTGGTATTAATTATCTGTTAAATTTTAGAAACTAAGAAGCCTATGTCTCAAAAGCAAGAAAGATATTGATTTTGATTACATTACTCCAATAATGATCAACAATCCACGCATATTGGAGATCGATCTGACTCGCAGCAAGTGTACGGACCATCACTTATCCATCATTGGCAAGCACTGTCCCCAATTACAGTTCTTGAACTTATTTCAATGCAATCTTGTTACGAACGAAGGAATCAAATTTTTGCCGGGAAATCTTGAATTTTTATACTTACCTGAACAAATTACTTTAAAAGGATATCTGAATGCTTTGGAACACCTTCCATGTTTGAAAGACCTACAGCACATTTTTGATTATAAAAGTTGGGATAAAATAATTATAACACATGCTGAATCATTTGCTGATAGGGTTAGTAAGCCAACATATCAAATTGAAACAATCGGGATTACTCTACCTTTGCCAAGAATTTACGACAATCTACATATCGTTGCAACTTTGTTTCCAAAGTTACGTAAAGTTCATATATTCGGTGAATGCTCAATCGGTAGCAGAGTTGCATTTTGTCTCAAATCCATCAACCATAATTTATTGACTCGTCTCTATGCGCATGTCACCGCTGACTTTGTTGGAATCGCTGCTCATCTTTGTCCGATGTTGGAAGAACTTTACTTGAAGATTGGATTGGGAAACGACACGATCAACAGTCGATATTTAGCAGAACCAAAGCACATTCCATTTCAACATTTACGTAAATTAGATGTAGTCGACGACGAGAATTCAAATTTACCAATAGATGATTTGAAATCGTTATTGGCCAATTGTCTGCAATTACAGGAATTGGTCTTCACTAGGGTTCATCAGCTTTCGGATCAACTTATTTTCGATGTTCTCGCAGTGAATCCTTTAAAATGCGTAAAAGAAGTAAGGATTAACACCTGTGGACCGTTTAGCGTCGAAGGCGTAGTTGCATTATCGAAATCCCTTGATTCTTTGACACTTTTCATAGTTGTAGAGTGTTCCCAGATATCGTTTGAAGATCAGATTGCTACATCTACTTTAATTAGACAAATGAATTGGGATTTGGATTTGATATGGGATAGTGTAGCTTTATTAGCCAAACTGAAAGAAATCTGATAAAAATTACCATTTTTTTCAGTAGTGGTTGTGTAATTTATTCTATACTTAATAAAAATTTGATGTTTTAGAGCACTTGGGAAATGAAATTCTTAATGGTGAGGACGAAAGAGATTTTAATGGACCTATGTGATGCATCCTTTTAAATAACAATTGAAATCTAATTAGTTATTCATAAAATCATGTTTTCTATTCTACTCACTTTGTTCGAAATTGGTTCTTCTTGATTCAATTTTTTTTTTAAAGAATCTTTTCTATTACCGAGCGTGAATTTTAGACGCAAATTAATAAATCTGTTATTTAAAACATCAATTTCATCTATAAACGCACAAAATGAGCCAAAGTTCCTACTCAAACTCTCCACAATTTATAAATTATTTTCAATCCCTGCTGATTGATTAAACGCTTAACTTAGCGGAAGATTTGGAAGTTCGAAATCTTCTGCTGGTGCCAGTGAACCACCTCTGGAGTTCATTTCTTCATTACTTTTCACTTGTCCTACAACCGTGTTTGTTTTTCAAATTCCTAATTCAAATTAGTCTAAAAATGATTTTACTTTTAGACTAATTTAGATTCAAAAAGTATTCATTTTTATCATTAACCGAAATTCTATATTTTTAAAAGCATCGTTTTCGAGTTATACTTCCATCTGGGGGTAACGAAGAGTAGTTTATTAGTGGCAGGGTTATTGAAATGGGAAAACATTACAATTAAAATTATCTCATATTCTTACCGGCGCCAGTGGACTGGTGGTTAAGACGCTCACCACTGGATCTGAGTGATGCTGGTTCAAACCTAGTTGAGGTTAGAGATTTTTCTAGTGAGAAAAATCGAGTATTAATACCATTTTAGGCTGACCATGGCAGTATGCCTATTGGATATATTTGTGAATAGTGATATCTCGTGTGTTTCCTAAAATAAAAAAAATATTTTCTAAAACTAATTGCAAAATTGTAGTTTCCTTCATACTCACGAATGTGCCAGCGGGTGCTACGGCGAGTGTAATAAATCTAAGGACATAACTCCCCCTTTTCACAAATAAGATATTACTCTTTTTTGTACATTTCTCCTGTAGACTTCCATACAGTGGAAACTACGGAATTCCAGTTACGACACGCTATTAAAATTATAATCTAAAACCTAGTGTTATTATTCTATAACATTGACAGTTCAGAGTTGATTTATATCGATGTTAGTGGACGAGAGGTTAGAGCGATCTCTTCGAGAAATTAAGGATCTAGGTCCGAATCCCGTCGTGCTCTTTGTTTGTTTACAGTTTTTTTTCTCACATAAATTGTTTCTCACTTAATTTTACTCGTGGTCGTATTTTTAGAAAATAATTTCAAAAGGAAAAAAAAACGTTTTTATTACAGAACGAGAATTTTAGATGGAAATTAATAAAATTTTTATTCGAAAAACGATTTATTTTTATTAAAACATCAATTTCACCTGATAAGTGAACAAAAGTTCTACTCAAATTTCCCGCCGTTTAAAAATTACTTCCAATTTCCGCCACCAGACGCCCGTAAATCGACTAAATCGTTTTCAAATCACCTCCATACATAGGAAAAAGTAAATTCATTTATAGACTGATTTAGTTTAGTTTGAAAAAATATTCATTTTTACCATTATGACCAAAATTTTATAGTTTGCTTTGCTTGTAAAGAAAAGTAGTTTATGAAAATTGTGGATTTTTTCATAAGAAATTTACAATGGCACAATTTTCATGACAGAAAGCGCGGTCGTATCAAATTGCAGGGTCGGTGCTGTATGACAACTTCCCTGCATAGCTTTCAGTCGAGTAAACTGCAAATTTAAGATATAGAAAATTAGAAATACAAAAAATTTAGTAATTATCCCTAAAATATAACATAAAAGTATAAAAATTTAGTACAAAATTGTTTTTTTCAATGACCTTTATTAATACTATTAAAGCTGAACTTTTTTACTTTTCCAAATATTTTCCTGTTATTTAAAAACCGATTCGTTTTGTTGTCTTCAAACACGAAAAGTTGCGCAAAAAAGATTAAAAGAATTAAAATTTAAGAGCCATTACAATGTCTTTATTCATCCAAAGTGCTCTAAAAGCATCGAATTTTTATTAAAATGCAATAAAATTTTAAATTACCCAATCACTTCTGAAAAGGTGTAACCAGATACCATTACTGGTTACACCTTTTCAGGTTTATTTCGATCCCACAAATCCCAAATCAATTTTATATCCCAATTCATTTGTCTGATTAAACCAGATATAGTATCCTGATCTTCTAGCGATATCTGCGAACACAAGAAAACATCGATATGTGTCAAAGAATCAAGACTTTTCAATAATGTAACTACTCCTTCGACACTAAACGTTTCACAGGCCTCAAGATACACATAGTTTACACATTTCAAAGGATTCACTGCAAGAATATCGTAAATAAGTTGGTCCGAAAGCTGACGAAAGTTAGACAGGGCAAAGTAGTCCAATTTCTGACAATTGGCCAATATGAATTTCAAATCGTCCCACGACAACTGAAATTCCACATCATTTATAGATAACTCGCATAAATGTTGAAACGGAACATGTTTTGGTTCTGCTAAATATCGGTCATCGATAGATTGGTCACCAACATCAATGTAAACTTCAAGCGTTTCCAACATCGGACAAAGATGAGCAGCAATTCGAATGAAGTTAGTAGTTTCGTTCACTCTGATAGAAGTCAATAAGTTATGATTTATAGCTTCAAGAAAAACTGCAATTCTATTATTGGATGTCATTTCCATACTAGTAAGTTTACATAACTTGGGAAACATAGTTACCACAGTTTGTACATTATTATAAATTCTTGGCAAGTGAAAATTAATACGCATTTCTTCGATTTGGTACGTTCGCTTACCAACTCCATTGGCAAGTGATTCGGCACATGTTACAATTATATCATCCCACTCATCACCAATGCCGTGTAGGTTTTTCAGACATGGAAGATTTTCCAAAGCATTCAGATGTCCTGTTAAAGTGATTTGTTCAGGTAAGTATAAAAATTCAAGTTTTTCTGGTAAGAAATTGATTCCTTCGTTCGTAATAAGATCGCATTGAAATAAGTTCAAGCCCCGTAATTGGGGACAGTGCTTGCCAATGATGGATAAGTGATGGTTCGTACACTTGCTGCGAGTCAGATCGATCTGAAATATGCGTGGATTGTGGATCACTATTGGAGTAATGTAATCAAAATCAATATGTTCCTCGCCTCTGAGATATAGGATTCTTATTTTCTAAATTTTGACAGATAATTAATACCAATTAATAGTAAATGATAAATATAAAATTTGAATATAAAATCTCACCTTACAATACCGATTTATCTTGTCGACAATTTCGTTTGGTGGTCGATCAAAGTAGTCTAAAGAATAGATTCTTATTGTTCCTGACATAAAAAAGAATTCTGCAGGAAGTCGCGGTGGTAATTCGTAAGGTCCCCAATAAAACTTCTCATAATGTTTACAGCATTTATCGTATAATTCGTTAATTAATGATTTGGCTGTGATCAAATTGAAATAAGAATTAAAAAACGTGAATAAAATGAAAAAAAATGAAAAACTTACGCAGATTTCTAACTTCATGTGGAAGTGTATACACATTTCGATGCAAAATACCCATACACAATTCCTTCAAACTTGCGGCAGATTTTCTTCGTGGCATTATTCCTCTTATCCCGTAGGTCAACGACGCAATTCAAACGTTTTACAAATGCCGCAGACTGTTTATTGATTGTAGTTTTGACTCAAAACTTTTGAGGTGCGTGGCTATAAAACTCACGTGACGAAGCGTAGGCGGAGCTAAAGTAAAAGGTTTTTGACGTCAGATTTTGCTTTCCAATGGCGGATTATTCTAATAAACCTGAAAACCTGAAAAAATCTATCAACGAATTTTTTAAGACTAAACCCAAATCTTATTTCTTTCCAAATATTCGTCTTTTATTTAAAAACATTGGTTTATTACTTATTAAGTGAAATAATTGATCAAAAATTGCATAACAAACATTAAATTTCAAGATTTATTAGAAAAATTTGTTTTGGAATAATTAGTATTGTCATTTTCGACATTGAGTGAAACAACTTCAAATTCATTCAAACATCACATCATCCTGAATTATACAGTTGAATTCCAAATTCAATCATATCAGATTTTGTTGTTCCATAGTTAGATTATTCTAATCAAAGACCACTAATGAAGTTAGTTAAAAACCATTTAACACTAATTTAGATTGAAAAAAAAAAATATTAATTTTAATATAATTTAAAAAAATACTTTTTAATAATAACCGTCTTCTCTTTCTAGCTTCATTAACACGATTTGGTGGCACCTTGGCACTCTGGTGATTGACTATACTCCGCTTGGACATCGAAATACTTCTTCTCAATGGTACCATCCTCGCCGATCGAAATGCTTATTCCCTTCCCAAGTTTAATCTCAACTTCTTCCTCAGGTCTTGTTTGGCCGCGAATAGCTCGAATGTAAACTTTTTGGTTGCGATGATCGGCCATGGAAACTCGCATTGTTGTCTTTCGCCAAAGACTCTGCCGGCGCCGGTAGACCAGTGGTTAGTGCGCTCACCTCTGGGTCCAAGGGTTCCAGGTTCAAACCTGGTCGAGGTTGGTGATTTTTCTGGCCGAGGAAAATCGAGTGGTGTTCCTTCGGAGGAGAATAATGATTTTAAACTTAGCAAAGCCTATACTCCGCTTGGACATCGAAATACTTCTTCTCAATGGTACCATCCTCGCCGATCGAAATGCTTATTCCCTTCCCAAGTTTAATCTCAACTTCTTCCTCAGGTCTTGTTTGGCCGCGAATAGCTCGAATGTAAACTTTTTGGTTGCGATGATCGGCCATGGAAACTCGCATTGTTGTCTTTCGCCAAAGACTCTGCCGGCGCCGGTAGACCAGTGGTTAGTGCGCTCACCTCTGGGTCCAAGGGTTCCAGGTTCAAACCTGGTCGAGGTTGGTGATTTTTCTGGCCGAGGAAAATCGAGTGGTGTTCCTTCGGAGGAGAATAATGATTTTAAACTTAGCAAATGTCATATACTTTCGGAAGGGAATTTAAGCAGTCGTTAATATGTTTGGAAGATTTTCCCCGCACATAAAAGATCCCCAGAGTGGCAAAATTTCCAGGAGGAGTATTCGGCCCCTGGCGTCTGTGTTTAGCCTTTGTAGTAGAAATTAGGCCGACGTTAAATAAGATACCTATCTACCTACCTACCTACCACCCCCAAAGAGAATGCTGCTGATTGCTGGCACGACTGAGTCGTACTCTCATTTTCGCTGATTGTGGGTGGACATTAAACGGGACGATGATTTGACGACCTGGAATGATCTGGGCAAGGCTTCTTTCTTGGCTTGAATTTTCCGGGTTTTACAAACAAAGAACTACCAAAAGGATGAATAAAAATCAAAAAAAGTAATTTATAAAATAAGAAATTTTTATTACAGAACGTGAATTTTAGATGCAAATTAATAAAACTGTTATTCGAAAAACGATTTATTTTTACTAAAACATCAATTACGCCAGATAAACTTATAAAATAAGCCAACGTTCCTACTCAAATTTCCCGCGATTTATAAATTATTTCCAATTCCCACCACCAGATGCCCATAAATCTATTAAATCATGATTAAATCACGTCATTTTCAAATTAGTC
>JAQIXT010001960.1:0-12834 GCA_034700445.1 Stenotaenia linearis
ATTGGTCAATTTAAACAAGAAACAATTGGCAAGTGTGAACACACTCAAGTTACGGTTAAGTCTTAATTTATTAAGTTGATGTTACATTATGTCAGGTGTGAACCAAGCATTATACTTACTTGCATCACTTTTAATTGCAATTTACTGTATACAGTATTGCAATTGCTAATGAAAGTGATGTAAACAAGCTTTAAACCAGAAGAAGTTTAGTTTAATTTTTGAATGTAGTTACTAAAAAAAATCAAATTTACAAAACTTTACACTAATTAAATTTCTTGTAAAAGAAATGTTATTACACTCACCACTTTAAATGAACGATTTCAGGTAAATTTTTAAGGTGCTCTTTTAAAACATAATAGAGATGTTTGAAATAAATATAATTAGTGAAAATATTTGTGTTATAGATAACAAATTTAATCTAAAACATGTTTTCTTTATAGATAAGAAAATCAACGATATTTCAGAAATACGATTTTGGTGAAATCAAAAATATGAAAATATACAATGCAGTAATATAATAAAATAATATTAAATAACATCTAAGTAACTTTAATTCTATTTATTCACAGCCAGTACCACCAATTTACAACATGAAGTGTGTATCTGTACCAGTAACAATTTTTTATGCTGCAAATGACATCATAGCTGATCCGCTTGATGTTGAAATACTGAGCAGACAACTTCCAAATTTGAAACACAAAGAATTATTACCATTTGCATTAGCAAATCACATAGATATGGCAATAGCTATGAATTTGACAGAGCTTTTATACGACAAATTCATTGCCTATTTAAACGATGTAACTGTTGCCTAAAAATGATTTTTAAATGTTTTAATTTAGATATTACCATATATAATTATGTAAAAATGTTTCTGTTCATTAAAACTAAAATGAACAGTAGTCAGGTTCATGAAGTCATTTAAACATGTTTTAAGCCATGTTTAAACATTTTTATTTAAAGAAAAAATATTTAAACATGGTTTAAACATGGCTTAAACATGTTTAAATTACTATATGATCCCACGTAGTGTAATAGAAAAAAAATCACTAAAACTACCCTTCTAATCGCCACCTCTATTGCAACAGATCTACCTGATCGACCTGTTGCATAATTCTATATTCATTGTATACTTACTGTTCATATTCAATCGTTTTCTGACGTCTTAATAAAACTGTATACTCCTCCCACCATTTCATCCCATTTAGTTTTACTTTCCACTTCTATTGTTTACATTTGTAAACACCTGAGTTTGGGTATAGGAAATGTTTTATACGAAAGGTTTTTCCTATAAGAGATAAAAATCTGAAATTTTTTTACTTTTATCTTTTCAGAATAAAGTTTAATCCCAGTGAATTTCAGCATCATTAATTCACTATTTTATGAATTATGGCTCGTGCAAAATTTTTGACCCAGAGAGTTTGCGGAGAACAAAACTTATGTTTTATAACATAAATTCCATGTTAATTATAAATCTAACTTATATTTAACATGGCATTTATAAGTTATAAGGCGTAAATCCTGTTCTCCGCAAACTCTCTAATGTAACTTCCTACTAAATTTATGATTTATTATATATTGTTGAACTTATCAACAATCTACATGCATTGTAATCCTACATGTCAATTATTATAATCAAACTGAAACCAGAAACACTTGAAACACATATTACTGTTATATTTTTTATATTTCTACAGACCTATAAATAAAAATCTTGCAATTTTGTATTTCATTAACATTCCTTAAATCAAATTAAATCAATTTAAATCCTGAATTTAAAAAAAAAGTATTTACAACCCACAGTCTTCCTCTTCCTGCTATCTATTCATCTGCTATCTCCACATCTGTAAATTGTTTTTAATGAAAATTATAGATCTTAAGTACCAGAAGAATTTACTTCTGGTTCTTTTGTTAAAATCAGCAATAAATGTACCAATTTAGTTCAAATTCAAACATGGATGCATTACAAGTTCTAATTCCTTTTCTACAACTCATTTTTCAAGTTTCAGGGACCTTGGATCCGAGAATCCTCCATGAAGCATTTTTAGACCCTGTAAGTCATTTACCTCAACAAAAGTACAAAGTGTATTGCTAATTTATCAACCCTTAGATTGAGTTGATAAATCTTTACAATTATCCGGCCGAAGCACATAACGTAACCACAAAGGATGGTTACATTTTAACCCTTCACCGCATACCCTCAAAAATTCCAAACGCAATACCAATTCTTATGATCCATGGATTAAGCTGTGCATCGACCGAATTTTTTATGAGTGGTTACAATAGTCCAGGTAAGAATTTTAAAGTAAGAAGACTTGGGTAGTTACATCTAGTGCGTAATTGTAACAAATTAAAAGTTTGTTTAATAACGAATATCAAGTTACTTTTGTGTAGATTAATAATAGAGAGTTTGCGGAAAATAAAATTTATGTCTAATAACTTATAAATTCCATGTTAAATATAAGTCAGATTTATAATTAACATGGAATCTATAAGTTATAAGACATAAATTTTGTTTTCCGCAAACTCTCTAATACTTTGCATAGAATTTAACTTATGTCTTATAACTTATAAATTCCATGTTAAATATAAGTCAGATTTACTTGTATACACACTCGGTTTCTCTCACTTCCTAGCACAAAGAGCTCGAAAACCAGTTGTTGAGGAAAAAGGAAAGTGTAAAAATTTTGATGACAGCATCAATTTATTACAGAAATTAAATTATTATCAAAGTAAACTTTTTTTTGAATTTTGAGAAGAAAAAGCAAATCTGCATTTTTAAAAAGCAACCATATAGCTCTTCAATTAGAAAAAATAATTTACCCAAGTCTACAAAAAGGTGTGATTAATTCCAAAAATTTCTATTCTTATTTCAAAAACTTAATTTTTCATATTTTGCCAGCTTTTATATTATCCGAAGCCAAATACGATATTTGGGTTGGAAACCTGCGTGGAAGTCCTTACACCTCGCACATAAAATACAAACAAAAAAATAACAAATTTTGGGATTTCTCGTTTGTTTTCTCATAATTTAAACTCTTCTTAACTACTAATATTTAACTTAAATAATAGAATTGACGACATAGCTAAACATGATGTACCAAGTATGATCGACTTCATTCTCAATGCTACAAAGCGATCCAAATTAATCTTAACCGGTCAATCACTAGGCACGATGACTTCATTTGCGATGTTTGCCAGTCAGCCATCTTATAACAACAAAGTATCCAATATTATTTATCAAATTGAACAAAAATCTTTCACAAAATATTTTTAGGTTGCTCATTTTTTTGCTCTAACACCAGTGACGACTACAAATTACTTTACTTGTATCAGTTTAAAACTGATATACAAATTAGTGGTAAACAATTCACTATTCTAAAAAATAGAAAATACCAAACTAATTTATTTAACTTTTACAAAAGACATATTTGAACATCACATCTCCTCATCAAGTACCTTTTTCTGGAAAAGTAATGTTAAAACTGATAATGAAAATGATTGCATCAGAAAAACATCAGTTTCTTGTCGACTTTATAGTTGGATTAAATGGTGGTTACAATCCTTATTTATACAATCGAGTATGCAATCTTTTCACGAACAAATAACTTTTTACTCACAATTTCAACTCTTGTAGACAAGATTACCCATTTACCTAGCATACAGCCGATATGGATCATCTCTAAAGGTCTTCATGCACCTTTCACAAGTAATTTATTACAGAAGAACCTCGTTAATCTGGGCTCGTATTCACAAATGCAAATTATAATCAATTTTTGACATAAGTTAATATTAAGCAAAAGTTGGTATTCATGAAAGAATTCCTATGCAAATTCCTAAGTACATAAAAGAGGTTACTTAAGCATTTTCCTAAAAATTGTTTTTTTTCCATAGAAAATTTTACTTATGCAAATATTTATGCAAAAATACAACAATGATTTTACTTAAGATTTTGCGTATGAAATTCTTATGTTTTGACTTAAACTAAAATTATGCTAGTTTTTGTGAATACCAGCCCTGAACTAATTAGGACCGATTCGCGTTCGAATTATAGAATTTTCCAATTAACTGAATTTTTGATAATAAAAAGGATTTATGCACCACCGTTAACGTTGAGTATATAATACTATTTCTACCATTTTTAGTGAATAATTGCAAGACAAATTCCAGCACTCTTTCATCTATTTAAACGTGTGACTTTTTTGGCGCATTTTGTCTGAAAGTCCAATAATCTAATACAGTAAATGCTCTTATGGAATGTGGGCTTCAGATAGACTGTTGGTCTCCGTGATAACATGGGGGATCAAAACCTGCAATCAAAATGCTGATCTCTGCTGGATAATTATGATTATACAAACTGCTTTGGAAACTTCCAACTTCTTTCAATTTACTTCAAAATGTCATGAAAATCATACAATTTAAAATTTAAATCAGAATTCTTAGAATTTGTTTGGCCGCCCCTTGGATTCGGCTGCACATGCACATATGGCACCAAGTTTTAATACTATGTATATTTTAATGCTTTCCAACGTGGATCTTGAATCGAATCAGAGACCCATATGTTAAGCAGAGGAAAACCAGATTTTGCAATTAGAATAGTTGATGTTCACTAGTCAATTTATATCCAATTAAAGGAGCTGAAGCAACTCAAAACAGCCTCAAAATTTGGCATTTCGAGAATTTTTAAAAAAATTCTTGTTCAAAATTTAATCAAAATTTCAGATTAGTGGAGTTCAGCTAAAATTAAGAGACAATTTATCCTAAAGGAAATATTTTCTTTGTAGCTCACAAAAGCAACAAAACTACCCATGTACGATTATGGTGAAATCAAAAATATGAAATTGTATAACTCGGTAAGTGACATGGAATATTATAAAATAATTTCAATGGAAATTTAACTGTATTTATCCATAGCCAGTACCACCATCTTATGATGTGAGCAATGTGACTGTTCCCATCACAATTTTTTATGGTGCAAATGACAATGTAGCTGATCCACTCGATGTCGAATTGCTGAGCAGACAACTTCCAAATTTAAAACACAAAGAACTGTTACCATTTACATTAGGAAATCATAATGACGTGGCAGTTGCTATGAATTTGCGAGAGCTATTATACGATAAATTCATTGTCTATTTAAATGATGTCACTGTAAATCTAAATTAAAACAGTTACAGTTGGTTGGTACCAATCTCAGTTAATGATTACCTTAGATTACTATGTACTTATATTTCTATATTCGTATGAAGTTTATTTTCTCAAATTTCAGCATCATTCATCAATAATTTTTTGAGTTATTGCAAAAGTTCTGCTCCTTGTAATCCCAGCAACAAGCTTTCATGCAATCGGCTAATGCACTTTAGCTCTGCTTGACCTTATAGAGGCCTTATAACTGCCTGGATCTATCTTTTACATGTACATTGTCGGTAAACCAAAAAAAAAAAAAAAAAAAACAATGTACACAATTTTTAAAAATTTTTTAAAAAAATTAGGGACTTTTTCCATAGAAACAAAAACCCCTCTAAAAATAATCTTTAAACCCTGAAAATTTTAACCTGTAAATAATACAAAGCCAAAATATTTAATTATTTAATTTAATTATTTAATTATTGTCGGTAAACGTCAAAGTTCTTTTCGATGTATCCAAAGAAGATTACGTCATAGCATCTGTGTGTACACTTTCATAGTGTCCTTAAAATAACTTTCATTAGCAACAAATCCGGAAAACCCTGTAAATTTGCATACTGGCGTTCCTAGCAGTCAAATCTGGAACTACGAAATTTTAGCATAATAATGTTCCTTGCCACCCTTGAAATTCATTAATTTGGTTAATTTTCTGAATTTTCATTTAAAAATCAACATGATATTTGTTTTCCTGGCTTCTTATTTCATTTTTAAAGTGTTGCTTTATTAGAAACCTACAAAATTGGAAGACAAAATTACCTTATCTGATGTAAAATTTCATCAGCATTCCAAATCTGTTATTATTTTTTGATAAGATTAATTGAAAAGCCATAAAGGGCTTTTTTTCATGAAAAATTGTGGCGGCCATTTTGAATTTGACAGCTAATCTATGGTTTCTGCTACAATTTTTATGTTCGCCACCTAGTGTTTAAAAAAAGAACTAACATTCCACTTCACGATTTGTTGGTAATGTACTCCATCTTGATATTGCAAAAGCAAGGAAGTAGACTTTTGAAGTTATCAACAATTTAGATGCTGCCATGTCAATTATATATAAGAACATAATTTATCTCACCAAATAATCAAACTTTACATCCAGTTATTACATCACCCTTAGCCAAACTTAAAATGCAAACACCTGTTACATTCTATTTTTATAAATATTATAAGAACAATCTTAACAATTTTATATTTAATTATTATTTTTAAGTCGAATTAATTCACTTTTTACCCTGACTTGTTTTCAAAACCACACTCTTCCTCATCCCCTATCATTCATCTATTATCTTCCATCAGAATTCCAAACAAATGAGATACAATTCCTTCTGTTTCTTTTGTTATAAATAGCAATAAACGCATCATTTTAGTTCAAGTCGAACATGGCCATGTTGCAACTTCTCACTTCTCTTCTGCAACTTATTTTTCAAGTTTCTGGGACCTTGGATCCAAGAATCTTCCACGAAGCCTTCTTAGACCCAGTAAGTCATTAGTTTCAACAAAATACAAATTATCTCACTAATCAATCATGTATCAGATCGCATTGATAAACCTCTACAACTATCCGGCCGAAGCTCACAACGCAACCACAAACGATGGTTACGTTTTAACTCTTCACCGAATTCCATCCAAAATTCCAAACGCAGTACCAATTCTTCTGATCCATGGATTGAGCGGTACATCGACCCAATTTTTCATGAGTGGCTACAATAGTCCAGGTAAACAATTACTTTTCATAATTAATTCAAAAATAATTTTTGCCATTTCATTAACCAGCTTTTATATTAGCCGATGCCAAATACGATATTTGGATGGGGAATGTGCGTGGAAGTCCTTACAGCTCACACATCAAATCCAAACACTTTAACAAATTTTGGGATTTTTCGTTTGTTTTTATATTCATGAAACGCTTTTTAATTGATAATACTTGTCTCTTATAACAGGGTTGACGATATAGCTGAACATGATATACCGAGGTTGATCGATTTTGTTCTCAATGCTACAGGACGTTCCAAATTGATTGTGACTGGTGAATCATTAAGCACAATGACTTTGTTCGCAATGTTTGCCAGTCAGCCATCGTATAACAATAAAGTATTACAATAAGTTGATTTCGGTTAATTGGATCATATTGGGCCTATATAGTTGTGTTCTGCTATGAGTTCGCACCACTTCTATAGAAACGGTTACTAAAACAATTCTGCTTCATAGAACCGGTTCATAAAGCTCAACATTGATTTTTAAGAATTAAAAGTGAATTTTTTAAGCATGAAAAATTTTACAATAAAAATAGTAATAAATTTAGAATCCAAAAAGTTACTCTCAAGAGAGTAACTTCTTGTTTTGACTTCAGATAGAACAATCAAATTCTAAATGATTTTTTTTTTCACTTGGGAGGTAGACTTACCACAATGAGAACCAGTCGGAACCGGTAAATAAAATTTTAGCAGAACACACTTTTATGTACAGTAATTTGTGAGTTTATTGTCCCAGTTATGTTAAACAATAGACTGCCCTTTGATCTGTATGTAAAACATGGAGAAATCAAAATAATGTACATGAATGAGTTGTGATGTATAACAATGAGCAAAAGCATGGAATTAACAGTTGATTTATTTTAATTAAAATTATATTTATGGGATAAAAGATTTTAGATTTTGAAATTTCCCCATAACATTACTTTGGCCAATGAAGCGCTGAAGGAGAGGTCAATAGGCCAGGGAAATGGGTTTAGTGGACTAATTCAACCCTTGCCTTCCACCCCCCCCCCCCCCTCCCGCGAGCACCCATGGGAACAGATCAAGAATCCAAAATAAGCAAAACAAATTCCGATTATTCTCTAAATTTGTTCTTTTAAGATTTTTTCAATTAAACCAATGGCCAATGACCCAATTAACCGTAACCACTATACCTACCAAACATTCAAACTTGGCAAAATTAATTCACAATGAACATTTTTCTAGGTTGCTCATTATTTTGCACTAACACCAGTGATAACTGCAAATTATATGACCAGTATCCCTATGAAATTGTTATTCCAATTAGTGGTAAGCATTTTATTATCACATAAAAACAATTAAAAATTTAACAAATTTTTTCAGATATATTTCAACAGTACTGCTTCTCTTCATGCAGCATTTCCCGCACCAAAATTAATCTTAAAACAAGCTATGGAGCTTTTATCATCCAAAAAACATGAGTTTCTAATCGATTTTGTCATTGGATTAAGTACTGGATATGATCCTTATTTGTATAACAAAGTACATATAATGACTTTTCATGAACCACACAACTCTCTCACCACATTTTCATCTTTTATAGACAAGATTACCAATTTATGCAGCACACAGCCGATACGGATCATCGCTAAAACTCTTAATGCACCTTTCGCAAGTAATTTATTAGTTAAGAGACAATTAAACCTGAAAACAACGTTTTTCTTTGTAGCTCTTAAAATCAACACAATTACCAAAATATGATTATGGTGAAATCAAAAATATGAAAATATATAATTCGGTAATAATTGAAATATTAAATAATATATCTTAAGTAAATTTAATTATTTACACACAGCCAGTACCACCATTTTACAATATGAGTAACGTGATGGTCCCAGTAACAATTTTTTATGCTGCTAATGACAACATAGCTGATCCACTCGATGTCGAATTACTGAGTAGACAACTTCCTAATTTAAAACACAAAGATTTGATACCGTTTGCATTAGGAAATCACATGGATGTGGCACTTGCTATGAATTTACGAGAGCTTTTATATGATAAATTCATTTCCTATTTAAATAATGTCACTGTAGATTTAAATTAATGCATTTCTAATTATTACCGCGTATTTTTGATCAGAGGTCACAACTCGGCTTCACCTAAGGTAAAATGAGGCGAGTAAGAACTAAGGATTCCTTCATTTAAACGCAACGTTTATTCGAGGGTGGCCTCTGATCAAAGAAATATGTATTACAGGCACATCCTTGCTTACAAACAAGTTAGCGACCGACACACTGTAAGTCGAATTTGTTGGCAAGTTTGAATTGGGAAAAAAGTCTAAATAAAGAATACAAAGAATTGAAAATCACATTTTTTAAAAGAATCGAAATGTTTACGTTTGGAATATTGAAGTAGGATATTAAATAAGGATGAAAAGATGTTTCTATGCAAAAATTGATCACAAAATACCCCAAAACATTAATGAAAATGGGAATTATTCTTTGTTCATAACTCTTAAAGTTAGTAAGTGGAATGTTTTAAGTCAACCTGTAGTATAAAAAATAAAACTGTCTAAAATAAATGTAAAAATATTTCTGTACATTAAAAACTAAAATGATAATTTACTCACGTATTGTAAATATCAGACCATAAAAACCTTAACAACAAACAAATTCCTTTTCAAATTCAAAAAACAACTTCACCTACGCTAAAGATTATCAATAATCGTAACACATTTATTTTCAACTACAATCTAACTTCACCTGCTGCCCCAACTGCAAACAAAGTAAACCGTCTGTTCCTTACACCAATCCCACAACATCTTCTTACAAATGTAAAAATCATTAACACTATTATTCCAATTCAAAACCAAACATGAATCAAATACCAACTCTTCTCCTTCCACTTCTAAAAATATTTTACCAAATTTCAACATCCTTGGACCCATCCATCCGCCATGAAGCATTGCTGGACCCAGTACTAATTTAATGAACCAAAAATTATATTTATCCCACTAACTAATTACCTTTAGATTTCTTTATTAAATCTTTACAACTACACCGGCGAAGCGCATAATATAACCACAAAAGACGGATATATTTTAACTCTTCACCGCATTCCACCTAAAGTTCCAAATGCAGTTCCAATTCTTATGATACATGGAGTGAGTGCTGCTTCGACCATGTTTTTCATGAGTGGCCCCATTAGTCCAGGTAAAAAAAATTTTCTTAACTAGAACAACACAAAACAATAGAGATATTTAGGAGAGCCAAATTTCTAACTTGTAAAATTACATGTTAACGTGTAGTTAACATGGAATTTTACAAGTTACAAGTTAAAAGTTTGGCTCAGCTAAATCTCTAATCATTATCTTCTTGCACATTTCAATTCGTTATCACCCTATTACCATTATTCTATATATATATAGGGTGAGTAAGAAGTCTGGTTCGTCCCAAATGTATCAAAAACAAATGCAATAGCTGTAATTCTAACGAGATCAAGTAGGAAGTTATCTTCAAGGTCATCCATCATATACGATAACTCAAAAACCATACTTGGGATGAATCAGATTTTTTACTCACCCTGTATAATTCATTGTTTCTTGTGTAAATTCAATAATTATCATCTACTTTCTTCATTTCCCCCCTCCCTAACATCTTAATAAATTTACACACTCCGTACACCATTTAACCCTATTTGGTTACTAGTTAAATCCTAGACCTTTACGAAAAATATTTTGCAGAATCCTACGGATTGCAAAAAAAGGATATTATCCTGTTGGATATCTATAGATTATCTACAATAATTTGGCCACTTCTGTTGATTTTATTTGCCAAATATTTGTTCATTCTGTAGATTTTTTACAGATTTTCTAATTTTACTTTAAAATCTGTAGATTTTCTATAGTTTAAATTCAAAATATAAATAGTCTAAAGGTTTTCTATAAATTTTGTGTAAAAACTTTAAAAATTCTTTAGAATGGCCAAAATAGTGTAGATAACCTTTAGATTTTTTAATGCAAGGATTTCTAAAATATTCTACAGTCATAAAATAAATTCTCTTAACATAATTTCATGCATTTCTGCGCGAAGTACAAAAACTTAATTTTCTAGTAATAAAAACACAAAATAAACCACCTTACCTTGAACCTCTCGTTTTATCTTCAATCATTGCCGACCCAATCTCCAGTTACCCGCCATTTTGCAACAATGATTCAATACAATGGTAGAACTGCCCATGCACCTGCATTTTGTGTAATAACTAAAGGATAAAACAAAATAAAGAGAAATAAGTATTCAGTGAAGCAGCAAAATGGTAATTTGCAGTAATTAAACACAAATAAATACCAAATATGTTATTGAAATTTATCTTATTATTCCAAAAGCTTTCCTATTGGCCGATGCCAACTACGACATTTGGATGGGGAATTTACGAGGAAATTCATACATATCCCACATCAAACATAAACGCCGTTATAGAAAATTTTGGGACTTTGGGTTTGTTTTTCACAAATCCAATTGTTTACAGATCACTATCACTCATCTCTACTAACAGATTTGACGAAATGGCCGACATAGACGTGACAACCATGATCGACTACGTTCTGGACACCACCAACAGATCCAAACTTGTTTTAGCCGGTGAATCACTAGGAACAACCGTTTCATTTGCAATGTTGTGCAGCCAACCATCGTACAACGATAAAGTCTGACACTAAATCTTACTGCAAGAAAATCAGATTTACAAAAATTTACAATAATTAAATTAATATATAATATAATAAAACCTGCTAAAGCGACCATCTTTGTATCATGACCACCTTCCTATAATGATCACCCATTTTATTAAAATTTGGTCAGCTTCGATGTTAATAAACATCTGTACAGTGGCCAACTGGATACAGTGACCAAAAAATTTCCACACTGCGGAGGTCACTTTAAGCAGGTTTTACTGCATATTTAAACTTGTTAAAGAACACTTTACAAAATTTACTGATAAGCATCCGTTTAAAACCATAAACTTACATTCATTCTTTACACCAAATTTAATTTAATTATTGTAAATTTTTGTAAATTTAATTTTTTTGTAAATTTAATTTTTTTGTAAATTTAATTTTTTTGTAAATTTAATTTTTTTGTAAATTTAATTTTTTTGTAGTGACAGTTAAAAAAAACTTTCACTTCTTTCAGGTTGCTCATTTCTTTGCTCTAACACCAATTGCATTCGGAAATTATATGATTTGTCTTCCTATGAACGTGTTGCTGAAATTTCTGGTAAACTGTAACATTTCTTTCAAAATAATACTAAGGGTTATTATAATTTAAAATATTTTAGAAACTTATTAACATCAATACTCCTCTTCATTCGCCTTATCTCGACGGTCGAATTTTAATAACTCCATCAATACAGTTATTTGGCTATGCACAAAAAACATTTCCCTTCCTTATGGATCTGATTATTGCATCTGGTGTTGGATACAATCCTTATTTATTCAATAAAGTATATAATAAAACTTTTATAAACCAAAGACTAAGCTTATTTTCTAATTATTTTATCTCTTACAGACAAGATTGGCCATCTATGCAATGCATTGCAGTCACGGATCATCTCTAAAACTCTTTGACCATTTTGCGCAAGTAATTTACACTGCAAGAAAAATCAAACTTAAAAATCTTTACATTAATTAAATTTAATATGAATTACGTTTAAACTTGTACAAGAATACCATACAAAATTTATTGAAAATGGTTTTGTTAAAATTAAGTCTATAAAAATTCAGAATATGTTGGGTATCTTTTTATGTTGGAGCCCTGAAGGTTAAAACATAATACAATTTGTTCTTTATAACAAACTTAATTATCGTAAAGTTTTGTAAATTTGATTTCTCTTGCAGGGGGGGGGGGGGGGGGTCTTTCATTTTAAATAAATATAA
>JAQIXT010001961.1:0-12834 GCA_034700445.1 Stenotaenia linearis
GATTACAGTGTTTTACCATTTGTACATATTGAATTTCAGTGATTTTGCCAGTCATTGTATTTACATTGGAGTTGCAAACTATGGCAACCAGGTTCATTGTAAAGGGGGTATTGAAGTGATGCCCTATAAGGGCTATTGAGATTGCATTCTGGGTATTTGCCTGAACAAGTCTCATCTTGTCTCTGAACTTGAACCAGATTGGTTGCTTTGAATTAGATCTCCTTTAAAGTTGAATGAACTTATGATTTATTCCTTTTGAGTTGAGTTTTTGTTCTATTTCTTATCATTATATCATTATACAAACGGTTTCAACATCAGGATTTAAGCCCAGCTGCTACACTTACCAACACCCCCGAAGATCAGAGAAATGTACGAAGGAAATGGGGCATGGAAAACCCATGTCTTTATTGACAAAGCACTAGGAAAGTACTGGGGGAAGAATAAGACCCTGGGACAGTGCATGAACTTTAATGCCGGAAGAAGATCCACTGGCACCAATTTACAACCCCATCGTCGGGCTTAAATACCCAGGGACAAGGGTCGAATTAATGTATTATGAAAATTTTCGTGACAACCCAGCGAGAAGAGACACAATTTGGCAGCAGTTACAAAGTACTGGAAGGATAGAGAAGGGCCAACACACGGGGACAACATAATCATGACGTAAACATTAAAACACCAGATCCGAATTATGGGATATGGTCACCGTTGCCAGGGAATAATCATACCTCTAAGACCTGGCATTCCAATGGCCACCGTCGCAGCTAAACCCATGCCACGCAGAGATACCTACGATCTGCGCACAAAATTGCAAGGCAATCGCGAAGCAAGGAGCCAGCAAGTTCACTACGGATGCCAATCAACCGTAGTGAGTCGTACAACTACATTTTCCGCTGGACAACGGCAGGTGACCACGAGCCATCAATCTCGTGGGTTCACACCAATTAACTCCGCCATGTCAATGGGCCGAGGTTTATTGGGAGCAGTGCCAAGAGCGCTGTTACCCTTACATTGGACGAATACCTAACGGAACTAGACACTTCCCACACTTCCTGTTTATATGATAGCACAGGAAATGCAATTATGGCCACCTATTGACAACTTTTGGCGTAACTAAAAGGTGACTTGCCGACGTTGTTGCAACTAACCCTTAGGCTCCAGTCGATACATGTGGTTCTGAAAACAAAATTGTATATATTATTTACATCTGTGGAATTATTTTACCTTGTATTCACATTCATATTATTAACTTTAGGTTCCAGGTTTCTTTTAGATTGAATACAATTTTTTTAGATTGAATCTGACCTAAATTTTTATCATTGCTTCATTTAAAAAGTGTAAGTGTTTTATAATTTAGTGTGTATTATTATAATATTAACATATAGCATTTTTTAGTTAGACTGAGTTAAATTTTGTGTACACAAAGTGAATATGGTGAAATCAGGTAATTTTAAAAATGAAATTTTTGTACACAATTGAATACTGAATGCATTTAATATGTACACAATATTAGTTTGTTGTAAATAATAAATACCATAAATGATGTCATAAAGTAGTAACTTTGACAATTTATTTATTTGGTTACAACACATTACAGGTTGAATAAAGCTAATTGATCAAGTAATGTACAATTTAGCAGTTATTTAAATTTTTATTCTGCATTCCAGGCAAAGATGTGGGTCCAGTTAGGGGTAATAGTAATAAACAAAATACAAAGGTAACTAATATTCCACTTTTTTAACCCAACTAACCCAAATACCATCTCATTTTATAGATACGTGTCTGTGATAAAAGTAATTTGGACAAAAGTGATTTACATCAAGTTGTATTGGATGCAATTAAATCACTTAAAACTACTCCTAATATTCCTAACAACATTCGAGACGCATTTGTAGAAGACCCATCTGTAAACACTAATACTCCAGCTTTTAAAATAATTTTTAACAGTTTTAATTCAATTAAGAAATCAGATTTCAAAAAGTATTTTCAATTGCATTTTAATGATGACTTGTTGTCTGCAGCCCATACTATTATATTTAACTGTGAATTGGTCTTAGTACAAGAATTACAGTGGTTTTTACAATCATTTTTATATTATTTATGTATTAACATTGCAATAGGTAAAGCAATAACAATAATGATTATACACAAAACGAGGTAGATGTCACACTAACTGAAAATGAAAGGGAAGCCTTACATTACATTGGAGGCTCAATTCTGAAAAAAGCATTGAGATTTTTAAAGAAAAAAGAATCGCAAGCCGAATCCCAATTGTTCTATAACAATTGTACTTCAAACTGTAATTCTGAAAACGTAGATGGACAAAATTACATCAAAAAATTATCAAGAGGTCGCTTATTATTATTATCGCAGCAATTTATTAATCTTTTGGCCCTCTTACATAATGTAAGCCAGCCCTTTTATACAGCAGTGAATTGCAACAGTAGAAAAATTGATGCTCTAAAAGCAATTAAGGATAATGTTGAAATTGTAACTTTATGGGATAGTTTGAAAGGCAATATTATTAATTGTGATAATGTTTTCAAATTAATAGCTGAGACGTTTTTGACAAATAGAGGAAATATTTTGGTACGCAAAATTAAGGAAAAATTAGCCAAAGAGAAGTTTATAAAAAAATGTTTAAAAAATCAAAAAAGGACTGAAAATAAAAAAACCTGTAAAGAAACAAGGGGATTAAGAAAACAATTAAAATTACAATAAATTTCTTTATTATATGTGTACATCATGAATACATAAAGTTGAATTACACATTGACAAATTTTTTTAGTATTTCATTTATCATTGTCTTTACCTAGAGCATTCAAGGTGTTGCCCGTCTTTGGAGTATAAATATAATTCCTCATTGAATTTAATTTTATAACATTTTGACTGAACTGCTTTGCATCGGGATTATCATGAGATCCCACCATGTGACGTGTTCTACTAAATTCTTGTTCTAAAACATCCTGATTAAAATGAGATGGTAAAACATATTTTGCTCATTTATCAAGCATGAATTCGATGCATTCCACCATTGCATTAACTAATACATAAAATTTAAAATATGAATTAATATGTTAAATAAACAGAAATTAGTATATTTTGTACTCACCAGTCATTCGTAGTCCTTCGTAGGTTTCTGAACTTAAAAACATGTTTTCTTTTTCTTTCTTACTAAATCCTGGACGATCATCTATAGACTTTTTCCAGGATTCCAAATCACCCAGAAAGTTTATTTTCATCCACTAAATCAGAGAAAAGTTTGAATTAAATGAAGTTTAATTGTGAACCAGAAATGCCAGATTACCTTGAGTCTGCAATCGTCTTTCGTATAATATGGCAGGAGATTTTCATTGCAGCATCGAATACCTAAGATAAAAACAAAGTACTTAATAAAAAATAATTTAATTAAGAGTTGAAAAATTACCATCAAAAGTGTTACTTCCATTTAAGCAATCAAACCACTTGTCAAACAATCTTATAAAAACGACAGTTTCTTGAACTTGATCACCAAGAATCATTTCAAGGCAAGTTGCAGTTGTATTACTGATGGCTTGGACAGCCAGGTTTACATTCATTAAAGAAAATGAATTTAAAAAGACATGTTTGTCAGTCAGCTTCCATCCTATTCTGTATTCTCCGGCAATAATACTATGATGTACAGTCTCGATGTGATCCCAAACAATTTCCTTATCATTCTTTCACATATGACGGTTTTCGAATTCTTTCTACTTTTCCACCAACAATTTCTTACAGTTTTCCCAAGATGTGGAACATCAGAAATAAAAAATAATGGCCGTTGATCAGGAGCAAAAATATTTGTTGTCTTGTAAGGGCACTTTGGATTGTCAGCACACTGTTTAAAAAATGCTCGATTGCATGACGCACCATCAGCAGTAACAGCCAAAATTCTAAATCCATGCCATTCTAATCTTCGGATTGCTTCCCATACTACACTATACAAATATCCAGCTATTAAACCATTTGTTGGAAAATGTGCAAATGAATATTTAAAATCGCTACAAATTCCTCGAATAAAAAATACAAGCATGTGATTAGCAATTTGGTTATTTGAAACTACGGAACGGTTGAATCTCTCGGCCACGCCATTCATTTGTGGCGAATAAGCATTGGTATGCTCATGCCGGACACCAAGTTGTTTACATAAATGTGTAAACTTCTTGATACAAAATTCTAAATCATTGTCCGTCCTAATCGCTTTCACCTGGCTTTCACAGAGGCGTTCCGCTTGTGCAAGCCAAGTTGAGAAGACATTAAAGGCCTCGCTTTTCCTTGCAATTGGATACAGCCAAGTGTATCTGGAAAAGTCGTCAATGATCGTCATAAAATATTTGGCGCCACCGATAGAATCCTCTTGAGCTGGACCGCAAAGATCCATGTGGACCAGCTCAAGGGGTTTTCTAGACTTAACTCTAGAACTGCCTTTGTAACTGACTCTAGTCATCTTTGACCGGTTACATATGTCACATTCTGTAGGATCATGATTGCCATGGAACAATTTCATATGGCGCATTTTCCTATTCTTATAAGAATCCAAGATACCTTTGGCATGCATATGAGCAAAACGTGCATGCCATAACTTAAGGTCTTGTTTTAACGTGATATTCGCATTATCTAAATATTCCTCATCTATTTCCTGATTAGATATAACAGGAACTCTAGAATACTTGTTAACGTTAACTTTATTCACCAATTTTTCCTTTTTCATCAGATCAGAGCGCTTCTTAAGCGCTTTGTATGATTTTACAGTTAAAATTGGATCTTGGACTTGTTTACATTTACTCAATTTAGAGAGAAAAGAAAAATCTGGGTTCTTGGATGGTGCAAGGTCGGTATTCCCCTTTAATCAATATACGTTATTTTCTAATAACTCTCCTACCATGTTAAGGTCTTGGAATTGAGGGTCAAACACCTGACATTTACCACCATACAAGACAATTCGACATCCCAGACGATCTGCTTTTCCCAGGCTGATTAAATTCTTTGAGAAATTTGTTATGTACTTTACATCAAACAAATAAACAACCTTTTGTTGATTCTGTACAAATACATTTAAAACTACTGTCCCGCTTCCGACTACTTCCGAAACTCCTTCCCCAAGTGTAACCGTATAAGGTGTCACGTTACGATAATCCCATAACCACTCTTTGTGGAAGGTATAGTGTTCAGAAGCGCAGCAATCTAGATACCAACTATCAGCCTGAGTCCCTAAAGCAGTGGCCCTATTCAGCTCTGGTTTACACTCATTACCCAGGCCTGAATAGAGTCCAAAAGGAAAACAAAGGAGCTAAAGAACTCGAAGTGGTCGATTCTCGCTTCTTCTCTTGTTTAGATGTCTTCTTAGGCTTCATCTTGGCCTTAACAGGTGTCATCTCTTGCACGGGCTATGCCTCCAATCTCATCTTGAGATTTTGTTGTGGGGTCGGGCATTGACGACTTATATGTCCAAGTCCTCCACAACTAAAACACTTCACAGGACCACGATTTGGTGCTCCCATCATTGCAGGCAGACTCAGAGTCCTTACACCCGATTTGTCCCACATTGGCAAGTGTCTCGGAGGCTTTCCGCTCGCTTTCGCTCTTGGCTTCGAAGACACCGCAAGACCCTTAACATCCGGCAAAATATCAGATGCTGATGAATTCAGAACTTGAATTCGGTGGTATTCAGCCAAAATAAATTCTTTGACCTGTTTCCGCTTAAAATCAGCATCTGGCCAATGATAAGCCTGTTGAGTTATCGAGTCGTACTCCTTTGGTAGGCCCTGTAGATAACGGAAACACACGAACTTTTCCTCCAGCGTGATTGAAACGGCTAACAAGTCCGTAACAATCTCGTCAACCCGTGAAATATAAACTGGAATCGATTCTGTCGGCTTCTTGCGTGCCGTGTAGAACCGTTCAAGCAGCTGCGACACACGTGCCTTTGTTGTCGGTTTGTATGTCAGTGCTAAATGGTCCCAGAGTTCTTTCGCGTTGTTGATTGCAGTCGCCGTACGCCTTAGTGGACGTGAAACTCAGATGAAAGATCTTGCCCTTGATTGGCGACGATCCCATTTAGTTCGGTCTGGATCTTTCTCTTTTGGAAGCTTTCCCAGCGAAAGTTCAGTTCTACTTACTATGGTCCATAAGTTTTTCCTCTGGAGTAGCAGTTGCATGTCCTCGCTCCAGAATTCATAATATAACTCGTCGAGGAGCAGCCGTCTCGACCTGGTACCTTCACGGTCCGAGTCATCGTCATCTTTCTCAAACATCTTGGAAAAATGCACGGACGTGAACAAATACCAAAAAAAAATTAATCAAATACAATTAGGCGAGTATACAAGCGCTATGTGTGCAAGAACTCGCCGTATAATGCCTCAAGTATATCCAGAGGAAAAGATTTCTCGTATTGTTGACCGTATTATTCCGGTACCCTGAAATAAACACCACAAAATATTGAAAATGTAGCAAACACCACATAAACCCACATAAACAATTAGTAAGTCTCACTAGTGTAGCGGTGATCAAGCGCTAGAGCAGTGAAATCCAATTTAAGCATGAAAATATCGATGTAAACACTCGAAATCCTCACTAAGCACTAATGGGCACACATGGGGGCCGCCATTTTGACGACGTGAAAACATGGCGAGTTTCCGGTCAAAATTAGCACAATACGTGAAAATACAATTTACCGTCCAAATAATCCAATTTCAATGGGAAAACCACTTTAAATAGCTATAAAAAAAAAAAAAAAAAAAAAAAAAATGCTTCAAAATGCTGAATAAAATATAAATGCTTCAAAATGTTGAATACTATCGCTATTTTGTTTCCCTGCTTCAAAACGAGTTGTTTTTCGCTGTTTGCTTCGTTGACGTGATGCTTGATGTTGATTAGGCCCACGTCTTGATTCACCACACTTGGCTACGGCTCCTACAATGGCTCCGCACATGCTCACAACTTGATTGTTCTATGTTTTCCGAGTTGACACGGCGTTCGTTCGTCGTTTGGGCCTAAGCTTTGCACCACTTCGGTTGCAAAAATGCAAAAAAAAACACAATTTGCCTTAAAATTGGACTGTTTCCAACGATGGGATGGTGCAGAACCATCCTCTGCTACCATTTGTTGAGGTTCCACCAGTTATCATCGCTGGAAAATTGGAACAGTAGAGGAAAAACATGGTAAAAATCAAGAACACATTTATTTCAGTGTATAGCCATCTTGGCTGTCTGTATAGGAGTGCATTTGGCACTTAATAAAAACAAAGTAAAGCAACACTACGGTATCTCTTGAATACCACTTGTCTTTTAAGTTACACAAATCAATTAAATGTAACCAAACCAAACAGTAAACTTAACAACTGAATGCAAGATAACGATTAAGCTATTTGTTCATCAAAATAGCGCTGAATAACACAAATTAGAGAGTTAACATCAACAGAAATATAAAATGATCTGGATCGAATAAATTCTACCGAGTTCATCACAAAAATACTGATTTATTAAAAGGCTAAATGAACCAAAAATAAAAATAAACACGATTGAATTAGATCTTATAATTCAACTGAACAAAATTAATCGAGTAAAACACATCAAACAATTTGTTTGTTTCATAATTCAGAGGAAATGGACACTATAAATATATGAAAATATTACTCTGCAAAATTTAAAAAAAATAGTATCTAATATACCGTTGCAATTTGCAGACTGGGAAAAAACAAAATGTTTGGTTAATGAATGTAAAGAACACGGGTTAGTATAAAAAAAAGAGTGATCACAGTTAGGTGAGTAATTCCGGTCGGCATTCAAGTATGGGGTCAGTCAGGATCGGGAATTGAATGTCAAAATCGGAAAAGTTCATTCGTCGGACTTTCAACAACTTAACCTATTCAGGTTTCTTCGTTGCCTTGTCCTCTGATTCTGAAGTGGAGACAATCTCCGGAAGTGATGGTGATGCGGTCACGACCGCTGGGGTGACTTCGGCGTCTCGGTCTGGCGTCGCCAGAAGTGGAGAAATGGCTAAGGGTGGTGGGGTGACTTCCATGTCAACCTCCTTGTGAATCTCGGCTGGTACGTCACCACTGTCTGCTTCCTCAGTCACTGCTGGGCTGGCGGCGGAGTCCAGACTCTCCGTGGCGGTTGGAACTTCCACGAAAAGAGTAGTGTCCTCTATCTGGACTGGAGCACGGATCGAACAAGAGTGGTGGAACATTTGCATGGCCCACTGCCATTTGTCGAAGATGATCTGGATGTCGGCGTCCAAACAGACATGGTGCTCCCAGATTTCCATCTCTCCTGGAAACTTCGATCGGCACCATTCCTTGGCACCTTGCCAGATTTGGAGTGATAAATATGGCGAGCGCACCTTACGAATCCACGCCGTCTTCCTGATGGCTCCGGTGATGAGCTGAATGAGATCCTCGACACTTTGTTCATCGACCAATCGCTGTCGGATCATCCGACTGGCTCGTCGGAGGTATCCTCCCAAGTTTCGAGTTTCTTCTTCCATTTGCTCATGACTGAGCTCCTCGAGGTGTCGGTTCGGTTCCGGAACACGATACATGACTGAGTGGCAGTCGGAGAACTTCTTCCGTGTTTCTCTCAAACACTGTAATTAAAAACGGTTACGGGCCCAGAGATTGTGGTGCAATGATGGTTTCTGACGACTTGGTTTCAGCTGAAACTGCTGGAAATTCCAGGGGGAGGTTGGCGGCTATCATTGACGTTTTCTTGGACGATTTTTTTAATTCCTTGGGAAGATCCGCCTGTGCACGAGCTGGCGGTGGTGCGGGCGCATTCATCGGGGTGGCCAAGATGGGTCCCCAGGATTGTTGATCATCCATCGCAGGGTGTCGGATGATGTCTTGGCGCGTCTGTGCAACGGCTCGCTCCAATTGTTGGATGTGTTCGCTCGAAATGGCGGTCACTTCTGCTGGTGGAGGTAAACTTAGCTCACTGCCGTCCTCATCCAGTGTAATGTTACAGCATTTTCGACAAGTTGCGAAGTGTCGGTCGGAGAGCTACATGTTGGTGCCGAAATAAATGAGGGGTTTACGGTCAGGTTTGAAGGGCATCCCTTTTGGAACCGTCCCGCGAGCATTACAATTATAACAGGTGACAAAATGTTGCCCGCCATCGGTGCTGGTCAACCAACCGTGATGTTTGCAAAGGTGGCACAACGTAAACTCAGGATTGAGCTCTTTGCTGGAATCAGGGAATTGTTCTGCCATTTTTCGTGCCATTTCTCTGCGATGCAATTCTTCGCGTCTGACCATCAGATCGGTGTTCGGCACAGCTCTTCGTCGAAACGCTGGGAGTGGACACGGTCGTGCACCTCCAGTAGCTCGAAGCTCGACATCTCTTTGAGGCAGTTGGCTTGTCTCTGCCGTTTCGCGTGTTGCGGTAGTTGTAGGTACCATTATCTGTTGAACAGGAAGTGCCAACTGTACTGGTGGTGCGTCCTTCGGTGTGGATGTAGTGGTAGCTTGCACATCTTGTACCTGCTGCAATACCGAGTTGATGGTTGCTTGTGATGGAAAGGGTATGGATGCGATGGCCGCTGCAATGCTTATCCAAGCTTGGAGCAAATCCCTAGATGCGGCAGCCTGATCGGAGTTTGGTGGCGGGATGCTCGAGGTTGCAGCCGTTTCGGCAGCTGGAGTTGAGGTCGCAGACTGTTGACGAGGGGGAGATTCCTCGTCCCGGTTCTGCAAATGTCGATATATTTGGATTAAATAAAATTCTAAGTAATTATTTCCAAGTAAATATTTATTTCTAAAGAGATTTCTTTAGGCCATGCAAACCACAAAAGATTGACATGCACAAATCATTGGATTTCAAGTATTTATTTGATTTCTGAAGGATTTCATAAGGATTTCATAAGGATTTCACAGGATTTCATGGATTTTAAGGCTTTCCTTTGAGGATTTCATAAAATTTCATAGGATTTCAGGGGATTTCAGGATTTCAAATGATTTGAAATTCACTGAATGTTGGCTCCCTTGAAATTTTTTAATATTTTTAAGTGGAAAATTCAATAAGGTAATAAATGCTTACGATTTCAGTGAAAAATTATATTTAATAACAATAATAAATAATAAAATTTGATTGGAGCCTAATAGACAAATCTTAATTTTTCAAAAGTTTTGATTTGCACTCCCACAAAATTTATATCTGCGTACGCCATTGCTTGGCAAGATACAGATGATTCACTGCATAAATTTATTCCAGGGTATAATTACATGGAATTAGATGAATCTATCAATATTTTTACTTCACACGCGTTGAATGATGAACAATTTATTGGTAGTCATTTGTCATGATTGAAATGCGTCAATCAATTCTTTCATAAAATGTTACTTAAATGTAATCCGAAAGTTAGTTTATTACTGGAAAATTATGCCTATTTTTATAAATCAAGGACTAAATCTTTTTTTTTTTTGATTGGACGATAGCTTCCGTGCAATGACGACGTACAGTATGTCTGACAGGACAGACAACATATCAAAACAAATTCCACAGGCAGTGAACGATATTGCTTAGGGACCTCAAGCTTTGATTAATCTAATTAGATTAAAGGAAGGGATGGGTAGATTTGCAGCAAAAAAATAAAACATGTGCATTAGTTAATTGTTTTAGAAATGTGATAATAAGATCTAAACGGAACTTTTTAAAGCTTTAAAAAAAGCAAAATATCAAAATATTATAATTTCTGAAAATAGAATTTTAATTTCAATAATCTAGACAGAAAATTTAAAAATTTTTAATTTTGTTTTGAAATCTAAGAGGATTTCTTTTCCTTTTCTTTTTTCCGGATAGTGTGGCAAATTATTTCTAAGTTTATGTTTATTACTGATTTCCAAATTTTCCATAAGCTTTGACAGCTACTGTATCACAATTTTTCTTCATAATTTCTTAATTAAAAGGGCATACCCCCTAAATCTCATCCTATCTCCTTCATTAATAGAGTATCACCACCGTACACTCCGCTACACTTAAAACATTATATTTAACATAGTAAACTCTTATTTCAAACTAATAAAGTGTTACTTTATCTTTCTAGGTTACGGCCATTCCACCCCATCAACAGCAGGAGGAAAAGCGTTTTGTATGTTTTATGCTTTAGTTGGGATTCCGCTTGGTTTAGTAATGTTTCAAAGCATTGGCGAAAGATTAAACAAATTCGCAGCAGTTAGTATTAAAAACGTAAAACGACTTTTCAAATTCAAAAATGTAAACGCCTCAGAGACAAATCTCATCGTCATGGTATCAACCTTAAGTACACTTGTCATGACCACAGGTGCTGCTGCCTTTTCTCATTACGAAGGATGGAACTATTTCGACTCATTTTACTATTGTTTTGTAACTTTAACAACTATTGGATTTGGTGATTATGTGGCTTTACAAAAAAATAGAGCTTTGCAAAACAATCCCGAGTACGTCGCATTTAGTTTAGTTTTTATTTTGTTTGGATTAGCAGTTGTAGCCGCCTCTATGAATCTTTTAGTCCTTCGGTTTATGACGATGAATACGGAAGATGAAAGAAAAGATGAAGCTGAAGCTCAAGCGGCGGCTCAAGGGGCAGTTAAATTAGAAGGAGACGTGATAACTTCGAATGGAAGTATAATTTCTGGCCAAGGAGCTGCAGATACCTCTTCGTATAATGATCTCACGTCAGTGTGTTCTTGTACTTGTTACGGTTATAATAATCATAGCGGTCCGAATTACCGGTATAAAAGAACGATGTCTCCAAAAAAGATAAGTCATCTCGTGCCATCTGAGGATACAAAGAATGGTCTTAATGGTAGTCTTCTAATAGAAGAAACCAACTTTTTTTTCAATTATATTACCAAAAAAAGAGCTTCTATATGATACATTCCAGTTAGGATAATATATTATATTGCTAACCTGCCATTTAATTCTTATCTTAGTTATTACAGAATAAAATTTTTATACGTATCTATTTTATAAGCAATGAAATAGTTTGTGTATTTTTTTATTTTCATAGAAATATTATGGAGTATTTGCGACATGACAGGATCAGTAACCAACGATAAACATAAAGGTACAAAATCGAAACTGGCTTCAGTGCAGCGCAAGTTTGTTGAAATGTCAGCCTTGAGTAATTCAATAAACGAACTACTCTTCTTCCAATCATTCATTTTCAAACAATCCTCTTCAGCTATATTTCTCAATATTTCTCAAGCATATTTGTCTGCATTGCAGGATTCACCTTTTATTTCTTTTTTAAGTTTAAACTTAAGATCAATGTGGGTCTTTAATATTTGTGACTATTTTTTCACATTTTTCACGAATTTCAGTGGATTTTTGCCAAAAAAGAATCATGAATAAAAAATATAAAACAATTTGTCACTGAAAATTTGCCACGCCAAGTACATGCTGTTTTTCCAAAACGAATCTATCTATCTATCTATATCTATATATCTATATATCTATATCTCTATATCTATACCTATATTCTATTTCTATATATATAAAGAAGAAAGTTGTCTGTCTGTCTGTCTGTGTGTGTTCTCTATGCATTCAAAAACTGCTGAAGATATCAAAACCAAATTTTACAGGATAAATTCTGAAAAACCCTAAATTTTGCTTTAGAACACACTTTTAAATGCTTTTAAAGTGAAATTATTGAAGTGAAATTTTGTATTAAACCTCTCACTTTATACTTTAAAACTCTTAGAAAATGGTTATTAAAATGCAATTCTGTGATCTATGGGCTATGATCTATGGCCTGTGATTTCTGATGGCTCTAATACAATTATGTTACCTTCTATTTTGATGCTTGCTTTTGGGGAATTTTCAAATGGTGAATAAAAAT
>JAQIXT010001962.1:0-12829 GCA_034700445.1 Stenotaenia linearis
ACATTTTGTCATTTTAATATTAGCTTTTTTTTCACTTTGATTTTGTTCGTGGATTTTCCACGACGGGCTTGCTAGTTTTAAAAGAATTTCAGTTAATTGCAATGCTAAAAAAAATCATTCCATAGTTTTGTTCAGGGATTGTGCAGCCTCTATAAATACCGGATACCACCCATTTTCAGAGGATTTTACTAGTAAGGAATAGAAAATAGTCACTTAAGCAATTTAAATTAAATTTGAATTTAAAATGTCTCAAGCTTTGACTCTTTTTTTCATGCTGGCAATGATAAAAATTAGAATGTAAGACTAAGAAACCTCATCTTTAGAAAATTATTTTAATAAAAACAATATAATTTTTAAAGAAAATTTAATTAAATTTGAATTTAATTCCTCTAATTCGGGTAATTTTTGAAATATGATGATGAATGATCTTGAGGAGGAGGCTCTCAAGATTGAACAGTTTTTGCTGCAGTCACCTATGTCCGGTGTACAGAGCTTTGACTGTATTTGCAATGCTCAATAACTTTTCCCAGTAGTCACATACTGTTTTATTGAAAAATAATTAATAAAAGTAGCTGATGCTTTGATACTTTTGCAGAAATATAATTAATTTGAGATATTAATTTTTTTAAATAAATTTTTGTTGTTTTTTAGATTAAGGTTATTGATCTGGGTGAATATCGGAAGATATATGAAGAGGTGATGAAGAAGTTGGATAAGTTGGAGAATGAGTTTCTGCCGCAAGTTGCAGTTGATAGTACGGAGATAATGTTTGATAAAGTACATTTCATCGAGCCACAGCTTAGATATCTGACAATCGCCAATACTGGACAGGTTTGGAACTTTTTGCAGGCTTTGAGCAGTGTTGTTCCGATACTCAAAAAAATCAGGTTCGATACCGATATCGATACTTTGGTAATAAAAGTATCGCGATACCAGTCGATAACGATACTTTTATTAGAGTATCGATTTTCGATACAATTTTCAATACCGATATCGATACTTTACCAAAAAATATGATTTTAATTATTTTTTTTGAATTTGAATGGTATCAACTTTTTCTACTTATTTTTCATGTTTTTTGACCATAATTCAATTTTTTTTTAACATTCCCGATTAAAATTAGACTTTTTTCAACATTTTTGATTAAAATCGAATTTTTTTTACATTTTCATCGATTAAATTCGACTTTATTCAACCAAAATTCGATTCTTTTTCAAACCCACACAATGACCCACACACCGTGTTGGTGTTGTGACACGTGACACCTGATGATGACATAAGTATCGATATCGAAATTCTATCGAAATACACAATTCGATATTTAGACAAAAAAATGTATCACGATATCGATACCGATAGTATCGGTATCGTCGATACTGGTATCGATATCGAGAACAACACTGGCTTTGAGTAGTTTTGTGTGGAAAAATTTGGAAAGTTAGAAGAAAAATAGAAAATTTTCAATTAAAAAAAAAGACGCAACATTGCAAATATAGTTATGTTATTGTTAAATGTTATTATTTAAACATAACATAAAACAATTCCAGAAACAATTTAAAATTTTTTATAAAAGAATTTTTCGTTTCTTTAAAAAAAATCTTCAACAGCTTTAACAATCCTCTTTCGCATAAAAATGACTTAATTTTTTCAAATTACAAAATTTCATAATTAATTTTCATCTCCCATAATCTGCATCGTCTAATTAATTATTCATTATTCTCCCATAGGTTCCAGTACAATTTGAATTCATTAAAAAGCTCAATGATTCCAATTACTGTAAGCAATGGCTCAAAATAAAACCGTATACCGCTTTCATTAAACCCGGTTAGTGACTTCCTATCATCATTTATAACTTTTATTTCAAGATTTTGCTCAATTTTTTTTCCTTTTTAGGAGAAAAGTGTGATATTGAATTGGAAGTGTATATTGATAAACACACTGTTTCTCAACTGAATGAAAATGAGGACAAAATTCATGATATTCTGGTGCTACATTTGGATGGCGGGAAAGATATTTTCATATCCTTTAATGCAAGAATTTTTTTTAATTTAAAAAAATAAGAAAACTAAAAAAAAGAACTAGCAAATGTGGGAAAAAAAATTTTTTTTTTAATTTGAAATTTTTACTTTAAAAAAATTAGGAAAATACAAATAAAAAATTTGAAAATTAGAAATTGATTTTTTTTAAATTTAGAAAATTGAAAAGAAAAATTAGAAAATCAATATAAAATTATTATTATTTTTTTTTTTAAATTTGAAAATTAAGAAAGCATTTTAAAGATTAGATGATTAATTAATTGAAAGGAGAAAAAAAATTATCTAATTTAGAAAATTACAAAAAGTGAGAAAGAAAATGAGATAATTGCAAAACTAAAATAAGAAATTGAAAACTTTAATTTTATTTTTTCCTATCAAAACACATCACTGTTAGCGGTACATACGAACCGACATGTTTTGGTGTTTCTTTAGAAAAACTGGTTCAAATGAAAGGCTTCATTTTACAGACTCCAGTGGAAAAACTCGTAGACTTGGTATAAATTCATTTTAAGATAACTTCACTTTTCTATTTAATTATTTAACCAACATTACAGGGAACCGACGATACCGAACAAATACCGAATGAATCTTACGATATTCCAAAAGAAATTTGGTTACTTGTAAACCATTTGTACAAACATGCATTGCATCAAGTAAGAAAAATTAATTTATTCACTTCACAGGTCAAACCTCGTTATAACAATCTTAAATGAACTACAAAATATGTTTCCTATATCGAGAGCTCATAATATCAGATGTAGCGAACTAATTCCTTATATTTAATTCAATAGAAAATTCGTTTAAAAGATAGCGCAAGTGAAAGAAATAAATTATTAAACTCTAGAAGAAACTTGTCACCTTATGTTAAAACTACAACGATGAATTTTGAATTAACTTCGGAAAGTTGAATTAACTCAAAAAATTATGTTTTGCAGTGACATTTTTACCCTCTGTACTATGGCTTTTAGAATTTTTATTTTTATCATAATCTGAGGTTTATTTTGAGTTTCTAAAAAAAATTTGAATATTAAAATATGACAAAAGCAATTTCCGGCAAATGAAAATGTATTTGCGATATTGAATAATTTTTAATAGCAAAGTTTGTTATAACCAAATTTTTTTTAACATTGAATAAATTGGAACCCAACAAATTATCAAATCATGAAATTCGTAATGACAAGGTTCGACCTGAATTGAAAAATATTTTTTGATAAAATTATTTCCTCTAGATTCACTTATTTGAGCATCCAGGACTTCATTCCGAAATGCAACAAATACGTTCGTACCTGGACACCGGCGTACCCAACAAAATTCGTATCCTTTTATTACCTTTTCGCACAAAACATTAATATAATTTAATAGTGTAATTACATTTCTTGATGTGGAGAAACAGCTGGAAGTTGTCATTCTGTAGCGGAATGCCTTCTCTTATTCCTAGAGGCACTCCCAGAACCCGTCATCCCATTTTCATTTTATAGCAAATGTCTGGAAAATGCAAATAATTACGTCACCTGCAAACAAGTAATTAAAAATTGAATCAGTTTGAGAGAAATTGAAATGAATTATAATTTTTTTTATTCAGCTGTTAGCAGAAATTCCTGTTGTTCATCAGAAAGTCTTCAAATATTTGATGTTTTTTCTACGTGAATTACTCTCGCATTCGGAAAAAAACAAACTCGATAACAAAACATTAAGTAAATAATTTCAGAAAAAAATTATCGATGATTTTTGTTTCTAACAAATGAAAATTTTCAATTACCGTATTTCTTCAAATAAACCCCGCAGTTCTTATTAGAAATCCTGAAATTTTTCATTAAATTTGAAAATTTGTTAAATGGTTGTTTTCAGAGCTAATTGTCCATCAAAATAATTAGAATTTTATCTTAAAAGCAGTTTATTTAAGTCACTTTAAATTATAAAAACATTGAAATGACTTTAATAAACTTAAAGTATGGTATCAAATTTAGCAACAAAAAGTCTAGAATGCAGGTACTAATCGAAGTGTGGGGACTATTTGAAGAAATGTGGTATTTTATATCAAATTTCGAGTTAATAGAAAACTATGATTATGTTTGCATTTATTTAAAAGCAATAAATTAATTGCTTTTAAAAGGTTTAATAGGTATAATTGGATTTAATAGGAGAAATTATCTGTTTATCTGGAGCTTATCAATTGAGTTATCAAATTTAATCTTTAATAACTCATAAAATCAATTGAGAAAAAGGGAGAAAAATTATGAGGATAAAAAATGCCTATCTGTTTGGTCAATGAGAAATATATAAATTTGATTTCTAAATCAAAATGTTGGTATTTTGATTTGCTGAAATCAAAATATTGGTATTTTGATTGCTGAATAATCAAACGAAAAAACTGAATCTAGTTTAATCCCATTTCATCAACAATAAACATTTTATAGGTTAAAATACATTAGAAATAATTCAGAAAATATATAGAAATGGCGAGTTTACAAAAAAACAAAGCTTATGCCTTTCAACTTATAAATTCCTTATTAATTGTAAATCTTGCTTAAGTTATAATTAACATGAAATTTATAAATCGTAAGATGTAAGTTTTGAATTTCTGTAAACTGCCTTTTAAAATCATTCAAATTTTTGGTTTTTTGGTTCAATAAAGCCAAGTGATAATTTTCATATTAATTTTTATTTATCAGTTGAACATTATTATTCAGTATTTAATTTTGACGCAGTTCAGGTTTAAATGTATAAAGCGTGTAAAGTAAAATTAATCATCAAATTTCAAAATTCTAATTACTAAAACCAGATATTTTAAAAAATTATTCAGATACTCAAATCCTTTGAAACTGATAATTATTAAGCTACTTGTTGGATTGGAACCCTAAATCCGATCAAAGTTAGAATTTGTCCAACTTGAATCTCAGTAAACAAAAGGAGTCAATTGGTTAAATTTAACATTTCTACTTATTATTGGCTAAAAAAGTGTGGTATAATCTCGATAATTCTCTCTTCGCTTATAATTTTTCAACAAAATCGTTAATTATCTCATAAAAAATCTACCTTTCCATTGATTAAAAATCAAACAACAAAACAATCGAAAAATAACATTAAAACTTATTCAAAACTATTTGTAGCCACTTTATTCGGAAGCACCTTAATCCGCGCCCCCAAACCAAGCACAGACCTCGACACCCGCGTAGTGGACAGGAAAAAAGCAACATTCATCTACCATTTCTTAGTAAACGACTATGATATGTGAATTAAACGATGAGAATTATGATATGTGAATTAAACGATGAGAATTAAAAGCAAATTGTTTTGTCTCACTTCATTTCCGAGTGTCACAGATTTTTTTTCGCGCGCAAATGATTTTCATTCTTCTCGTTGTTTTCATAGTTGTCACCACACTCTCACGGCGCTCCAATCGACGGCCTTGCTGGCTCCCGCTTCTCGTTATCTGTCAGGCGGAGTGTGGTGGTGCTGGTGCCGCGGTGTGGGCGCCTCTCGTCTCCTCATCGGTTGGAGGCGCCCGGGATTTGCCATTTTCATTTCCCCATGCGCTTCTTTCTCTTGGTAAGTTGTTTGCATTTTCATCTCTTTAGCACCTCCCAGGAGACCCCCCCCCCTTGGAGAAGCGAGGATTCGGTTGTCAGTCATCAAGTTCATTTTCCCTCTGGGTTATTGATCCATTTTGTGGTTGATGTTGCAAATTCCTTCGGCTCGTGTCAATTTCCAATCGCCTTGTCCATTGAACTCTGACCCCATGTAAAACTCCCGTAGAAAATGGCGTGCCATGTGACCACCCTTTCATCTCTCATCTCTCCCATCCATCCTCATCCCGAGCTCTCATTTGATCGACTTGTTCTTCTACTAAAATCGATATTTTTTCCCCCGTTGCTGAATATTTTTTCCCCCATCTTTTTCTCAGACTTATATATACGAAAGCAGTAATGGAAGTTTTTTTTTTCTATTTTTATTTTTTTTATTTTTTCTTTGTTACGAGCGTGGGAGTTCGTCAGGTGCATACGGGGTGCGTCCGATGCACACGTTCGCGGTTGCGCGAGGTTTGATAGGAAGGGGGAGAAGAGTTGGAATTAGGAATGTTGAATTTCGTCTCTTTTGTGATGACGTCGTTTGTGGTCACCTGGGGAAATCACCTCGGTGCCCCCTTCTTCTCACTTTCCCCCACTGCAATTGTGATTGGCGCCAAATTCAACTCATTTTCCCCTTTCGCCGTACTTGATGGGGGAAAAGGTGGTCGATGCGTGGGCGGCGGAGTGAGACGTGTGCGTTGATGAATGTGTCGCTGGAATTTCTGACGTCGTCATTTTTCCCGGGGATATTTGCGAGTGGTCGGCGTGAGTTTTCAGCGCCGTTGTTCGCGGTGTGGCAGCGGCTTCCGATGATGAGCCGGGGAAGAAGGGACTGTGATGGCCCCACGGCGCCCACCTTTGGCCCCATTTTGACGCCGGCAAAAATTCGTACAAGTTTATTTAAGTGTTGGGGCGCATTCAGTGTGAAATACACTTTATTCGTTTGATGTTGGTTCTATCGATCGCTCTTCCTTCCACTTCCTTCCCTCGACTTTTATGTCAGAAGCGAAATAAAGGGAATGGACTCGGCTCTATTTTTCACTCTTCATCTCGCCGTTTAACATTATTCACCAACTTTTAAATTAATTACATCGTTTATTAATTTTTTTTGATTTCTATTAGGAAGTCGCCCAATGTTGTTATTGTTGTTGTTCCTTTTGCCATGTGAGTCGAGCGAAATGAGGTGAGTTTTTTCTTTTTTCCATTTATTTTTTTTTCTTTTTCTCCAGTGATGACGTCATTTGTTTGTTGCGTTGTCGCCGTGTGGCGTCTGAAATTAAATTGGTCAGTGGTGCGTGTGAGTGTGACGGTGTGTGATCAGTGGGCGGTGCGTCTCAATTTCGTTTTGATGGACTGCCACTGTTTCCCCTCCCGTTCGTGGCGCTAACGAAATTTTCTGCTCTTTATCAAAACTAACTTTAAGCAAATTTACAGATGGAATCGCACGACCGCCTCGTTAATTTTTAAAAAAAAGCGAAGGAGTACATTTTTTAAAGAAGATATAGGTATAGATTTGGGATTTAATGTCGCAAAGGGCAAACGTGACCTATCACTGGTTGATAAATAGATAAATAAATTTAAAGGAGTAGTTTGGAGTAATTTGGGACTTTGTTAGAACGATTCGATGATCTTAAATTTGGTTTGTTGGTCTTTTATCTATTTATTTTTTATTTATTGTATTCCACGGAAATAAATTCCAAAATGGAATCTCGTTAGATGCGAATTGAGTGGGAAAAGAAACTTGCAGCCACAGTTTCGTAAACATTCACAATCCAATATTTCAAAATATACTTTTCTATCAAATGATGTGAAATGTTCTAAGCACTTGCACTATAGTGTCTTACAACGTAATAGGTTTTATTATTACACTTTTGTTTTTGCGTCTTCTAATTTTTATTTTCATACATTTAAATTTGAATATTTAATTTATGTCATCATGGAGAATTGTTTATGTGGACCGCAGACCCATTATTGAAACTTATACATAGTCATTTTGTGTTCTTAGAATGAAAAGTTGTAGAGAATTCTAATACCAGGTATTTGCAAGAATAGGTAATTATCTATTCTTGGTATTTACTTATATTTTCTATGAGTGAATAAACACCATTAGATAATCAAGCCAAACATGTAAATCTCTAAGTGGTTACCCCGTGTTCATAAGAGAAAATAATTAAAGTAAACATAATTTTATACTAATTACAGCATCCTCTATGACTTTCTAATTAGAATTTTCAATGAAGGAGAAAAAGTTCTATTAACCTTCATATAACCTTAAAATTAAGGTAAAATCAAGCCTAAATTGTGGCCCTTTGGTGTGTTTCTTTATAAAATTCAGAGATAAAAGAAAATACGGAAATCCTTTTAAAAACTGTAGCATTTTGATGTTTTGATTTCGACGCGAATTCTTTATTTAGCCGGTATTTAAGCCGAGAAAAAAGAAACTCTGTTGACAATTCCATTTTTGTGAGAGCGTAAAAATTTGCCTCGGTTGATGTGTCGGCGTGCGGACTCGTGGAAGCAGGTGGCGAGGCGAGGAGGGGTCGCTATGGCAACGACTCAATAAACGGCGGCCGGGTGGTGATGGGCGCATACGATTCTCGGTTTAACCCTTTGCTTCCTGGGATTAGCCGAAGCGCTTAAGCTGACCATTGATCGTCGTTGCCGGTTGCCAAGCAACGGGACGTCGTCCTCGACAACGGCGATCTCGGGTTCGTTCCTCGTGCACGCGCCATTGTTTATTGATCCGCCGCCGCTTTGCCCGGGGCCAGAGGGCGCTGATAAGGACGCGTGTCAGAAAAACGAGACGAGTGCACGTGCACATGATGCCTGGGACAATTGGCCAACATGGCGACGGGTCCCATTAATCACTGTGTAGTAGTGATGACATCATAACATCGTCTCATTACCGCTCGTCTTATCCACTCGATGCCATAACGAGGCTGATTCTCCCTAATCCCACACGTACCGACCTCTTTTTCCTTTCCTCTCGTCCCAGACGCTGAGCTCGTCGTTTTCTTCGTGGTTCAGACCCAATCAATTAAAACGATCATTTTGCGACATCGACCAAGCGTTTTCATGTTCGTTGCGAAAACCTAATTGAATTTACGTTTAATTGACCAAAACACACATACATACCTGCATGGACTAGACAATGTAGACCTTACGCGAGATCTTTTATCCAGTTATGAGTTTAACGCTTTTTTTATTGGAACTAAGGATAGCATCTAAAAGAGAGCTTCTTCTGGGATCATAAAGTTCACGTATAAATGCATTAAATTTTTAGTTTTCAAGTCAGTTTGTTATTACTGTATGATATGATTGAATTACATATGAGCTATTTCAACATGTAAATGAAATGCATGCTTGTCCGTGCGTTATGAATGTCACTTCACCTTGAATTTCAGGCGATATCTCCATACCGTCTATCACATTGCAAAAACTTTAGTTTATGTCATCCTCAAGTACACAACTCAAAGTGCATGAATTTGGGTTTGGTAAATCATTCTTGATGAGACAAATCATATTGTTAAGTAGGTTTTGTGGTATGTGAGAAAAAGAAATTGTTTCTGTGTACTACAATATCGTAGTGGCAAACAATCGATTGTTTATGAATGAAATACTGTATTTATAAGCTGCAATTTATATTGAAGAAATCAGTTTTTGATATAATTTTATGGTCGTAGACAACTTTTATTTCAACTTTCTTTTCGATTCTGAAATTTCGATTGAAATTATGCAATTTCTTGAACTTTTGCAGTTTTCTCTTAACATTTTGCAATTTCTATTGAACGCTTGCAGTTTTCTCTTTCATTTGTGTAATTTCAATTGAATTTCTATAGCTTTTTCTTTCAATTCTATTGAATTTCTGCAGTTTTCTGTTAATTTTTAGAAATTTTACGATAATATTTTCCCAAAATCATTCTCATTCAGAGAAAATTTAAATACAAGCCCCGACTTTTATTCACAAAATGACTATTATCGCATGATTTATAATTGAGAGCAAACATAATTTGAGTACGACTTAATAATCAATAAAATAACTATGCAGCATGTGTCGTGTATCTTTCAATATTAGTCATTGTTGTACCCATGGCTCCAACGCAATCAATTAAAACAATTATATGAGGACATCGACCAAAACCTAATTGAATTTATGTTTAATTGACCAAAACACAGGTCCCTACCTGCTCAGACTAGACAATAACGTGCAAGTTATAACATTGATTTCATTCCCTTTACATCTTTTCGCTCTTTTCAATTGGCATTCAGCGCTACGGCAGCGCTCAGCAGCAAATCACGGACCGAGTCCGCGCCTTCGCTGGCGCCCACGAGACCCCCTTTCTCCGATACACACACTCTCGTTTCGTCTCTCCCCTCCCCCACACCCAATCTCTTTCTCCCCTGGTGCGCTTACGTCACCGGGCGGTTCCGCCGCACAAGCCGTACATTTGAATTTCAAACAGCGCGATGAGTAAGCGTTTGTGCACCGAGCGCAGCTTTACGGTATCGCAGCAGTGGACCTGAGGTTAATGGATTAGTCTGCGCTGAGACGCCAAGTTTGGGCGATGCTACGCTTCCCCCGATGGGCGAAAGAGACAGTTGTTGGCGCTCTTCCCGAAGAAACTCCACTTGAGGTCAGTGAAGCCGAGAAGACAGAAAAAGAGGGGAAGGAATTCCCGCCAAATTGCATTTGGTTGCCATGCCAACAGTCGACTATTAGGTTTGTGACGTCATCCAAGACCGCCTTTAATCCGCTCCTCATTTATTAATCCACCCCTTCTCCGCTCCGTTTGGAATTTGTGAGTGCATTCGTGTGTACGCATGTTGGCAAAGTGGAGCAGCATGGGAAGGTGTGCGGCCCTCGGGGCTTGAGGTGAGTGTGAATAATTCATCTGCCAGTGCTCTGGCAATGCCCGACTCAATCGCCGATAAAAACGAATCGCACCACTCACCTTCGACCTTATTTTTTTCTCTCTTACAGTCGTACAGAGGTGAAAATCACGTAAAAGACAAAGAAAAATAAAAATAAAAAAAGTAGATAGGTAGGTAGGTATAAGTTTGGTGGCTACAGTGGACCATCGCGTAGTGTCACGAGTTAATAAAATAAAGATAAAAAGACAAAGCAAAGTATTCACCGAGTTCAGGAAATTTTAAAACCACATTGTTTTAGATGTGATAAATTATCCACCACTTTTCGTCTAATTTAGTTAGTTTGTTGATTACAGAATGAGATAGCTTCTGTACATCATCACGATCGATGTTCTGTTATGCTATTTTAAAAGCTTGTACCAATTATTCCTTTGAACGAAATTAGGGTACCGTACGAGTTTAATACTGTCAGCAGCTACAACCGCCATATGCAATGTGTGACAGGTTCTGGAATAAATAAAGATAAAAATACAAAGCAAAATGTTTGGTGTTTTTAATAAAAGTTTAAAGAAATTAACAACAAAATACAATTTAGCATTGGCAAACAAAATGTCTGATGTAGCAACAGCTATCAAATTATGGCATTTACACAGCCACAATCTAACCTAATAGTTTGTGTCCATATAGTAAACTACACATGACCATGTGTGGTCATATCAATGCAACCGAACTTACTTACCTTAGAGCCATACACCATATATGACTAGATTAAGTTTACAAGGATCAAAACATTTGCAATTTTTTGCAAAATTGTCAAAATACTTCAAATTACTTCAAATAAACTAGGTAGTTTCACTTTAAATATTTTGTTGGTTTTCTTCAACTCTTCATTTCTTGATATCAGTTTCTAACAGGCACGAGTTTCATGTTTAGCCACATATAGCCGGATACACTTTAATTTACATCTGGCCAAACAGCCATATCTAAAGATTTACCTGATACAAACAATATAGACAATTGAGTTTTTATGAGATTTTTTAAAAATTTAAAGAAGATATTTCACTAAAATGACTAAAAGGCAATATATTATAGAACGTGACATACAGCAAACCTGTAGTTCGTTGTTCATCAAGTAAGACTTAAAAAAGTATAGTCGATCCTAACAAAAAAACCAAAGAGGGAAATGAGGTTGCTGAACTGATTGTCGTGATTCCCCCGAGGTTGTTTGCATTTTTGAATGAAGTGTCAAGTACTTTCTTGTAAAAATTGTAAAAAATCCTTAAAAAATCACTCAATCGTAGACTTAAAATAGAAAAAAAAATTTTTTTTGTTTTGTAAATTTTCCTTTTTCTCTTTTTGTGTTATAGATGGGTTTGATTGTGTTTCTTCTTCTACTCTCGCGTCTCTTTTTCCAGTGCGCCCGAGCTGTCAATCCTGGTAAGTGCGTTCCATCTTTTATCCCCAGCATTAGTTTTCGTGTTCGTTCAGGTGTTTTTCCGGTCGGTGTAAATCGTTGCAAGATTCCCTTTTACTTTGTTGTTGTGCAACGAAGCCCATCTTTTGCTCGCACGCCGAATTTTCACTTTATTCCATACATCAAAAAACCTTTTCTTTTCCCTACCATTTTCTCCTCTACTTTATACTTTGTGCAGCGCCAACCAGTTTATCATTCCACTATCTTTGCACCTGACTTACCTCCTTCGATCTTCTCTCTCTTTTGTCTCAACTCATTTGTTTTTCCAGTAAATATTAGATGCATTCAAAGTTTTCTGTTTGTCAAAAACAAACAGCAGCTCCGGTTTGGAGTGTGGCAAAAACAGTTACTAGTTGGGAGATTAAATTCTCCTGTTTTTGCTTTTTGTTTATTATGAATAAGAAAAGAAAAGAAAAGAAAAAAAATATTGATGAGTTTTGTATTATTGAATTAATACACAGGGTTGCCTAGAGAAATAGTAAAACAATCTTTACGGATTTTTCCCGTTGATTTTGTGTTTTATTAATGTCTGAAATGCAAAGCGTACGAGTAATTGCTTGCATTCTGTGTTTGTCGATTGCTTTGGTTTGGTTATTGGTAAAATTTCTTAATAAAAAATGAATTTAAAAAATTTTTTATTAATATTTTTCTAAATATTTTATTGATTATATTTTTTATAAATAACAATGCCATACAGTATTTAACTGAATGAAGAAGTTGCCTGTGGCGATGTGACTATAGTTTCTTTAGTACCTATTGATTCCTACAGTGCAATACATATAGTACTTTATAATATTATGAAACACTTTATAATATTATGAAACACTTTATAATATTATGAAACACTTTATAATATTATGAAACACTTTATAATATTATGA
>JAQIXT010001963.1:0-12828 GCA_034700445.1 Stenotaenia linearis
GACAACTAACATAACACACACACCTTCTCCCCCTCCCCCCCCCCCCCCCCCCCCCCCTCCTCCTGATCGCTTCTCGGTCTTTTGACTAAGAACGATCACCCAACCACGATGCCGAAATGGCGGGCTGGTTTCTAGTAATAAAGAATTCGCTGGCATTAAGAACTCTTGGTGTTGGGTTCCATAATTAAGACAAGGATTTGGAATAAATCTTAGTTGATTGATTGTTCCACAAACTGCACAGGGGTATGCTGGCATAAGTCTTGCTTCATATTCAGCTTGACAAAACACACAATCTGAATTTGGTCTCTGTTGGAGTGTTGAATTCTTTCCGTGGCCAGGAGCGCAAAATGAGTCTTTGGACGAATTTTTGCAAGTCCCGTCTTTGGATGGGACAAATAAGTAATCAAAAATTAGAAATTAAGTGTTAAAACGTTTTGATAAGTGATGTCAAACGTGAAATCTCACATTTTTATAAAAATTTTCATATTTAAATCAAAATTAGGCTTAAAACAAGTGATATTTGACAGTTTTGATCAAAAACTGCCTAATTTAATGAAAATTATGTAAAATTTAATGAAAAACAGTCCTAAAACTGAAATGTAATTTTTCAATTGCTTACTCTTAATTTCATGTAATTGATTTGTTTTGTTTCTCAATTTATTAATTTTTTTTTTTGAAGGCGATCGAGAAATATTTATTACCATATCTCATCAAATACTGGCCGCATCTATCTTCAGTTGTTTATAATGAATTTCATCCGAATGCTCAAGTTAAAGCCGATGCACAGAAAGTCTATGGAGCTTTAATAGTAAGTGACTGTTTGACTAGTGGTCAACCACACCCCCGTAGGAAATGAAAAATTTTAAAATATCTGGATTTACATTATAATTTTGATTTTTTCGATTTTAATAAATAGAAATTCGAAAATGTCGGAAAAATCGGATTTTTTTTTTCAATTTTTCGATTTTGATTTTTTTTGTTGAAAATTTTAATAATTGGAATTTTTAATTCATAAAAATTCAAAAATATCAAAGATAAATCGATGAAAGTCGAAAAACTCAATAAAAATCTAAAAAATATCTAAAATCTCGAATATGTCAAATAAAAATAGAAATTTTTAAAAAAATTTATCGATGTTTTTTACACACGATTTTTATCTTGATATTTTCGATTTTATTAAAAATTTTCGATTTCTTTCGAAAAAAAAATTAATTTTCAATTTTTTTCTCGATATTTGGAAAATAAATTCGATTTCCATCCCTATCAATCAGTTTATTTCGATTTTCCTTTAAAATTTTTCAAAACTTTAAAAAAATCGAAAAATAAAACACCAAAAATTAAATTCCTGCGTGGGATGGGTAGTGGAACCCCCTAATCAAACTTCACAAAAACCTAATTTTCAAATCTCTTTCCAGACATCAGCTCAAATCATAATGTCATCCCGCACTCACAAATTCCTCACCACCCAACCTCCCTCCAAACCCCCAACCCCAACCCCAAACCAAGACATAAAACCGGCCCTGACCCCCTCGACCCCCATCTCCCACCTCTACACCTTCCTCTACGAGTGCTTCGGCGACAGCCTCTCGATGCGCCTCCCTCCCCTCTCGATCCCCAACCTCTACGCCCCGAAACCCGACCCGGTCGTCAACTTATTCACCTCCCCGGAACTGATCCAGACCGGCGAGGAATTATTAGAGGCGTTCATGATCAAGGACGACGAATGGCAGAGCGTGAGCGCAGACGACGAACACTCGTACGACGACCGCGACTCGCTGAGCGACGAAAACGAGACCGAACCGGTCGCGACCAACGTCGATCTGAGAATAAAATCGACGGTCAGCGACCCGAATTTGGGGATAAAACTGACGATAGCGAAGCTGCCGCGCTCGTCGACGACCGATTGCGGCGGTCGGCCGTTCAAGAGGAAGAAATTGAGTATTAAGATCAAGAAGGAGCAGTTGGAGGAACCGAGCAAACCGGAGGAGCCGGAGGAGCCGTTTCAGAGCGTGAGGTGTATGGGAAACAGGAGAGTGGCGATCGAGTTTTGTTTCGCGGGCGCGATGCCGATACCGGAAGGGAGGTTGAAGAGGAACGTGATTTTGCCGAAGTTTAACGAACCGTTTGTGGATTCGGCGGTGCACAGAGCGAGTTTGAGGATGAAGAAGAAGGGGAAGGTGAAGAAGTTGTGTGCGAGGAAGTGGTGGGCGAGGAAGATTGCGAGCGGGAATGTAGAAGTGATGATTTGATGGTTTTTTTTTTGTATTTATTTATTGTATGTTTTGATAATAAAATGAAGTTTATATGGAGTTTGTGGTTGTTGAGAGGATTTCTTTGAGTAAATGTTGGAGTGTGGCCGAAAGATGTAGAAGATGTGGAAAAAATGAATTTGAATTTGACGTAAAAGTGCAGAAAATCTGGGGAAAAATAAACAAAATGTGGAAAATGATTGCAAAAAAATTTTAAAAATCAAAATTTAGAAAATCCGAAAAAAAAATTATTTTGCGACTATAAAACTGTGTTGCAACAACCTGCACTTCTATAAACTTCACTTTCATTTAGCATTCTTTTGTGACATGTTTACAAATTCTTTTCACGAGTAATGATTTATTCCCACATAATTTTTAAATATTTATACAAATATTTAGCCAAAAATTTACTAATACACAGATTAGTGTGTTTTGAAAATACATCAATTTTTTTACTTTGCAAAAATATTTTTTTTTAAATATTTTATTTTTATCTACAAGTACAAATTGTATGACCTGCTGAATATATTTAATTTTTTGTGTTCTTTCAACTAAACATGCATATTTTTCATATGCAAAGTCAGATGACATTTAGTCGTACAAGAAAAAGAACATTTATGGCATTTGAATGGTTTATCACCAGTATGCTGTAATAAGTGTTTTTTTAAATTGGAAGAAAATGCACTAGAAAACAAGCAAGAATGACATTTAAATGGTTTTTCGCAAGTATGTTTTAACAAGTGATTCTTTAAAACGCCTGTACTCGCTGCCGAATACGAACACAAATGACACTTAAATGGTTTTTCGTTAGTGTGTATTAACAAGTGGTTTTTTAAAGTGCCTTTTACTATACACGAATATGAGCAAAAATGACATTTAAACGGTTTTTTACCACTGTGACTTTTTAAGTGACTTTTCAAACAACTTTTAGTCTTATACGACCGCAAACACAAGTGACACTTGAACGGTCTTTCTTCCGTATGATTCATGACATGAAGCTTCAAATCGCACTTAGTCGCTGCAGAAAAAGAACATTTGTCGCATTTAAATGGCTTTTCTTCTGTGTGCTTGGACAGAAAATGTCTCTTCAAATTTCCATTCACTGAAAACGATGAAGAACATAAATGACACTTGAATGATTTTTCTCCGGTATGTGTTAGTAAATGGGTTTTTAAATGATTATTTGCTGTACTAGAATAAGAACAAATGTGACACTTAAATGACTTTTCTCCAGTATGAATTTTTGAATGTCTTTTTAAATGACCAAGAGTTGAAAAACGAGAAGAACACAAATTACACTCAAATTGTTTTTCTCCTGTGTGTGTGTGTAAGTGTTTTTTCAAATTGCCATTAAATATGCTCGAATACTTGCATAAATGACATTTGAATGGTTTTTCTCCCCTATGTATTCCTAAGTGTTTTTTAAAATAGTAAATTTGTGCGCACGAGTAACCACAAAAATCGCACTTGAATGGTTTTTCTCCGGTGTGTGATCGCAAGTGGGTTTTTAGATTTGAACGTGATTCGCATCTTCGGTCACAAACGTTACAAATGTGGGTGCTGGTTCCTTTCTTTTTCATTTTCCTTGTGTAAAGATATTAATTCTTGAATAGATTCAATCTGACGAGAGAAATAATAAAAATTTAAACTTAAGTTAACTTTTATGAAATATTACTTTATCTATAATTTCTCTTCAACTCCTGGAATGTTTAGGTCCTTATTTTATACTTCTAGCCTCTGAAATATTTTGTAGATTTTAGTTCGGTTTATAAGGAGTTGGAAAACTACTTTTTTATATCTTTCTCTGCGTGGCTTGAAGAGGGATCACAGTGTAGTATAACACTTATAGAGGAAGGGATAAAAATGTCTTCATGACCTTTTCTGCTCACGTATCCGCCCGCGCGCTGAAAGAAAAGACGGGTCGGGCCATCTAGTGACAAGATACCTTAAACCACGAACACATCCATGTGAGGTATTGAGGTGGTCACACCTGTAGCCAGATATAATTTATTTAAATTAGGGATGATACCGCAATCTTTGTTTACAGCATATAGTCTTCACCTGCTCACCTCTATGTTAAATATTGAAGTGATGACTTAGTGGTTTTGTATTTATTTAATGTTTGATAATAAAAGTGAAATTTATGTGGAGCATGTTTTAATTCTATTTTTTGCCAGTTCAAGTAATATTAGAAATTTTAATCAAAAAAATGTGCTTAGTAAATGTCTTACAACATTTTGAAATAATTTATTATTACATTCTGATAACTTAAACAATTTAAACAATGTTCTTTCTGTCTCTCTCTTCACAAACTTATACCAAACTGGATCAAAATTGATAGCAGCACCACCATGCTTAGCAACACTGGAACTAAGGAGTTTCCTTACTTCCCTTTTTCTAATATTATGTGCGCGACAATGACGAAACGTGGAACACAAATTAACTTTCTCTTTAAAAATATAAAAACACAACTTTAAACACACGATCTTAAAATTAAAAAATTTTATTAAATTACACAACACAAACTAAAATGAGTAAAGAGACGAGAAGACTGATATTCATTATTATATTGTTACTGCTGCCATAATAAGGTTCACACGGCGTATCCTTAAATATCGACTTAAATAACCCTCGAATAACGTTCGTTATCTTATCATTCTCGCATTTGTATGTAAACACGTGCACTATACATTCTGCAAACTTACCTTGCTGACTGAATTTCGTTAAAAAAAAAAAAAGAGAATCAATTATTCATAGAATAGAAATAGACTTTTGAAAAACAAAACACTCACTAGCAATGTTCATTACTGAACCAAAAGTCTAAGGTCCTGTTCTGCTCTGCACGAGGCAGTAGTTTTGCACAATGCGGAAAATGAGGTTGCGCTTTAAACATGCACACACTGCCTTCTTTACTAAAAAGAGCTAAATTTGAATTGAATATAAGATTTATATTGGAAATTGTAAAGTTTTGCCTTTAAATGCTTGGCCCCCTTTATTACATCCGTAGATGATCGATGCAGCCATCGATCGCAGAACGTACTCAAAATATTCTTGTTTTTTGTTTGTCAAACAAACTTTGACTTCATCTTCTGCTTTTATAAAGCAGATTAATATATCCGGTTTACTAAAAATAAAGTGTTAGATATTAAAAACCAAGTGAAAAATAATGATTTACCCGCATAACGATTCTACGACGGGTGCCATAAATCTCCCGTCGCGAAAAGCGCCCGAAAAAAGCGACTTTAGTACGCCTGTGACACAACCTCGCAGATTTACGAAAACTTTTTCCACATCTATGTTATTCCGTTGGAGGCATTCTTTGGGTAAATCGTTTCTGAGTGCGTCAACAAGAGGGTTATGTGGTTTGAATCGAGTCAGATTTTGCTGTTGGAAAGATGCTGGGGAAAGTTAAAAGTTGGTTTAATGTATTTTAAAAATTTATTTCGTTTATAGTCTTACCGTAAATTGGTAGAAAGCAAAAATTGAAGAGCCAAAAATATTTCATGTCGCTCAGCCCTTTAGTCAAACTGAAAGAGAGAGAGAAAAGAAATAACAGGAAGTAGCAGTGAATTGAATGAATAGTAACACGTACTTTTTAGGAAAAAATTGTAATAAAGAATTCATTTGCATCCGTTTGCACTTATTGCGTCATGAAGGATGGTTTTTATGAAAATCAAAACTGGTAAACACAAGCAAAACTGTTCGCAGGGAGGAGTCCCAATGACAATCGCAACTCCTGTAAGTACGTCCTTTTTGCAGTACCGTGCAATTTGTTTTTACTGTAGGTTATTACTTTCTGCATTATTTTTAAAGGGGACTGCAATGATTTAGTACTGTTAAACCGCACATCACATGTTACTTTCAGATTTCATCAAATCATCTCTTTTTGTCAGTTTTACAGGACCAAGGAAAACATTAATATGGGCTTAATGTATAAAATCAGAATTCTTCACACAGGATCACCTTAGAAACACCTTTCGATTTGAGGTGTAAAGATAAAAACACTTTGCAGGTGTGAATTGTCTAATCGAGTCTCGGGGCTTAAGTAACTTGTAACGATCCCTATTACTTAGAATGCACAAAGAAGGATAAGAAAAACGATTCAGAGACGGTCTAAATCTATTATTTCTTTATATTGAAGTTTAATAAACTGTTAATGCACAAACTGCGTAAACCAGGCACACAGGGTTTATTTAATATCAATTATACGTTGTATTTGGGCAAAAAAATCAACTCAATAAGCAAAAACTTGATTTCAAGAAAGAAAATGTTAATTTTCTACACCAAAAAAATTAATCAAATAAAAGTGATAGATTATAACAAGGTTGGACAGTATTTCATCTAAAATATGAATTATATTTTATTAAATAATGTATCATTTTTTGGAAAATTGATATAAAATGTCTTCAATCATGAATTTCAACTTACTTTTTCCGTATAAACAATTTTTATTAAAAAATAACGATGTTGTAGCAATTCGCCGTGAAACGTCCATGGCGAATTCTCTCTGTAATATTCACATCCAAATTTTCATCTCTGACGTAAGTTTGCAAAGCCGTAAAAGCGTCTTTGTCAATAGAGGCACAATAATAAATATTTAATTCATTCAATGGGCTTTTCATGCGCAATAGTTTCATCATTCCAACGAGAGAAATCTCTTTACAGTACATTGTTTGTAGCACATGCAACTGCTGCAGTCCATTCGAGTCCAACACACTCGACAGTAAGTCATCAGTGAAAAAATTAACCAAGCACAATACGAGTTGTTGCAAATTCGGAGCGCTTAATATTAATAACATCAACTCATCATCTACGATTTTCATACTCCGCAGTTCCAGAGTACGTAAGTGTCGAAACAAAGCGGTGGATTTGTTTTCCGATCTCGTAACATTGCCAATGTCACTGTATAGCAAGCAAAAAGTTTCCAAGTTAGGACACAGATCACTAATAACATCGATTAACCTTCCTGGAAGATTATTGTAGGTTTCTTTGCGTACTCCCGTCACGGCTAATTCGCTTAATGTTGGAAACATTCGAAGCCATGTCACATATTTGGGTATAAACGCAACCTTATATGTTTGGCTCGACATAACTTGTAGGTTAGGAAAACGGATTGTTAATGTTTGTTTACTTTGAAAATCATGTTTCCAAGTGTAAATTATTTTCTGCCAACGACTGTTTGTAAATTCCTTCAAGTTCTCCAGTGTTTCGAGTACGTATAAACAATCTTTTGTAGTCACTTTAGTCTCTTCGATTTTCAATACTTGAATCTCTTTGTTTGTCGCGCATAACTGACGAATTCCTGCGCCTGAAACGGAGCTGTACGACACGTCGAGATGACGCAGATTGTTGCAACTGTCGCCGATTGCTTTCAACACTCTGTTGGTGCAATTGGTTCTGCTTAGATTGATGTGTTGGAGTTTTGGTAAATGCCTTACCAACGTCGACAGTTGTTTGTAGTTAATTGTGAGCATGCTGTTGAGATTCAAGTGCGTCAGGTTTTTGCAACGTTGAATGTTGCCTAGTAATTGGTCCAAAGGTAAATCAAAGTCCTCAAGCGATTCCAGTTTCTTCGTGCTGAGGTTCATGAAGATGGTGGTACTTAATGGATAAGTCGTTAATTTTCGTCTATTTTCGTATAATTTATCTATAAACATGAACGGAAGGTCAGAAACTTGTAATTTATCGTCGTTTTTGGTTACGACTCTGAAACAGAGTTCTTCTATAGTTTTGGCGCCATTTCCTAAGAGGCATATTTTGTCTTGTCACTATTGCTGCTGAACGTATTCTGGTAATTTTATTTCGTAACTGTTTTGTACTTGAACAGAGATTATACTGTTATACTTCGATCACGTGATGTGACTTGAAAATTCCTTGCATGTACAAACTTGCACGCACAAAGTCGACGTACCCATGTCACTACAAGTTTGTGGAACCCCACCCCCAGGCGTCAACAAAATACCTTTAATTAATTAAATGTGTTGTAAAGCCAACTAGTATTTCTACGACTGTATTTCTTACCAAATTTTGACAAAATCACTGAACGTATGGTCATAATTGCCAATTATTGGCCAAATTATTTGGATTTTTTTAAAATAAGAAATTCTCAAATTAATAATTTTGATCTGTAAATCTGCTGATCTGTAAATTTCAGTCAAAACATTTCAATGATATAAGAAGATTTGTGACTCTAAGTCTTAAGTCCCCATCTGTATCTAAGTTCTTAGATACAGATGCAGATTATTATTACAAAAATGTACATTAAGGTACAATAAAAAATGATCAGTACCTAATTTTAGATAATAGCACAAATTAAACCTCCAGAAATAAATAATACTACATAAAATCTGCAAAACAGTCGGCAATGATTGCATATAAATTGCATGTATTGACTTGGCATGAGATCTATTGCAGTGTTGAACTTGATAATACTGATATCACACCAATTGCAGTGTTGAACTTGATAATACTGATATCACACCAATTGCAAATCGATGATGCAATTGAGCATATACGAAGAAGAACCTCAACCAGAACTCAATTTATCAAACACTCATTTAATTTCCAATGGAGAACGATTAGATTCCATCTTTAATTTTGCGCAAGTTGTAAAAAATCGGAGTGACTTGTAAAATCATCATCAAATAAAATTGTATTGCAACAACCTGACTTCTATAAACTTCACTTTTATTTAGCAATCTTTTGTGGCATGACTTTACAAATTCTCGTGAGTAATGATTTATTCGCACATAATTTGAGTATTTTAGTATTTATACAAATTTAGCTAAAAATTTACCAGTACACAGATACCGTACTGCTTTTTGAAAATACATGAATTTTTTTAATTTGCAAAAAAATTTTTAAATAAATTTTTTTATTTAACACATTTTTGATTTTTTATATAATTTCTACTAAACGTGCATATTTTTCACATGCAAAGTCAGATGATGTTTAGTTGTACAAGAATAAGAACACTTATGGCATTTAAATGGTTGTTCACAACCATGCTTTAACAAGTGATTCTTTAAAACACTCATCCTTGCTGACCAATACGAACACAAATGACATTTAAATAGTTTATCACCAGAATGCAGTGACAAGTGTCTTTTTAAACTGTTAAAATTGTTACTCGAAAACAAACATGAATGGCACTTAAATGGTTTTTCAAAATTATGCTTTAACAAGTGAGTCTTTAAACCGCCCGTACTCGCTGACGAATATGAACACAAATGACACTTAAATGGTTTTTCGTCAGTATGTTGCAATAAGTGCTTTTTTAAAGCGCACTTATCTACACTCGAATATGAGCAAAAATGACATTTAAACGGTTTTTTGCCACTATGTATTTTTAAGTGACTGTTTAAATTGGTTTTAGTCTTAAACGACTGCGAACACAACTGACACGGGAACGGTCTTTCTTCCGTATGATTCATGACGTGAATCTTCAAATCGCAGAGAGTCGCTGCGGAAAAAGAACATTTGTCGCATTTACATGGCTTTTCTTCAGCGTGCTTGGACAGAAAATGTCTCTTCAAGTTTCCATTCAGTGAAAACGATGAAGAACATAAATGACACTTGAATGATTTTTCTCCAGTATGTGTTCGAAAATGGGTTTTTAAATTATCATTTCCTGTACTAGAATAAGAACAAATGTGACACTTAAATGGCTTTTCTCCAGTATGAATTTTTATGTGTCTCCTTACATGAGCGAGACTTGAAAAACGAGAAGAACACAAATGGCACTCAAATTGTTTTTCTCCCGTATGGGTGCATAAGTGAATTTTCAAAGTGTCGACACTCGCACTCGAATACTCGCACAAATGACATTTGAATGGTTTTTCTCCCGTATGTGTTTTTAAGTGTCTTTTCAAATTTGAAATTTGTGCGCACGAGTAATCACAAAAATCGCACTTGAATGGTTTTTCTCCCGTGTGCGATCGCATGTGGGTTTTTAGATTTGAAGGTGTTTCACATCTTCGATCACAAACGTTACAAATGTGGGTGCTGGTTCCTTTCCTTTTCATTTTCCTTGTGTGAAGATTTCAATTCTTGAATTTATTCAATTTTGATTCTATCACGATTCAATCTGACGAGAGAATTTAAATAATAAAAATTTAGACATAAGTTAACTTTACTAAAAAAATATGAAAGTATTAATAATTCAGTGGCTAACTTTATACTTCATCTAATTTCTTCAGCTCCTGGAATGCTCCTTGAGTATTTTATAGCTTCTGAAAAAATATTATATTAGATTTAGTTCAGGTTTGTAACGATAACTTGTAAGAAGTTGTAAAACTACATTTTTATATTATATCTTCCTCTTGAACTCTTGAAGCCGGGTCTCAGTATATAATGTGATGCTTAAAGATGAAGCCGGATAAAAATATCTGCATGGCCTTTTCTTCTCACGCCACCATCCATGAAGGCAACCGCAAGCGAATCCCCAGGCCCCAGCTATACTACAAGCATGACCCCCTTTGTGCCTTTGTGTATAAAGGGGTTAAGGAGGTCTTGTTCCAAGCCTCCAAGTTAAATTTGCAGTTTTATCCCTCCATCTAGTGTCAACCTAAATTAAATTTATTTTGCTAGGGCGTTTGCACTTATAGTCCTAGGCACTAGAAGAGTAGAGACCGGAAGCTAGGATGGGCTGGGTGGATTCGAAAGCCAGGTAACAGATTTGAGATTCTATTTGTTATAGGAATATAGGAATTGTGTTGAATTCAACTTCTCAGAAGTTTGTGGAAAGATTCCACAATGTATTTTTTAATTCTTTGTTGTGATAATTGTTTTGAACTTTGTTGTGATAATTGGGTTGAACTTTGGTGACACCTTTGGCATGGGAAAAACCCAGGAAGAAAGAAAGATCTGGGATTGGAAGAAAGATTTGGCAAATACTGGTTCCTACGGAGCCCCTAAAGGGGCAATGAAAACGACTAAAACAAGTTTGCGCTTTGGTTCCAACTTTATTCAACATATGGAGGAAACACACCAGGGGGGGGGGGGGGGGCAAGGGGTATAAATTGTTTGAAATGATTTTTAACCTTAATTCACTTGTAGCAACAGTGGAATCAAGGAGTTGTAAGTAGACTACTTACAACTCCTTGGTGGAATAAACAAGTCTCTTTAGTTTTTACATTTTAAAACTTGACAAACTTTATTTCATCTATTTCCAACATTTGTTACTGTAAGTGTTCTTCAATTATGATATTTATTAATAAGTGATAATTGTTAATACAAAATTGATTAAATTTTACAAAATAATAAAACTGTCAATTTATATTTTTTAAATTTTATTTCAGAACTGAAGTACCAGTGTTTGATATTGCAACTTCTAATGATCACCGCATGTGCTTTATAATACTGTAGAAAATCATTCAAATATCATCATTTTATCAATACTTTGCTGGTCCAGATATGTCTGTCTGTGAGACAAACCTAGTATGTTAGCAGCACATTTTTAAGCCTATTTATCGCTGAGTGAGATATCTCTAAGATATGGCTGAGATATCGTACTTTATACAACATTATTTCCATATGAAATTTGTAAGTCAAAACGTTTTCTAATGCATACTAGAGAAAAGCACATAAGGCATTTCTGTAGAGCTCGAGTGTGTTGCTTTTCCCTATAGCAAAGTTACCTGCCCAGCTAAAAAAATCTACAAAATATCTAGTTTTTTTTGTATTTTTTGTAGCCAATTTGATGTTTTTTAAACATTTTTCTACAGATTTTCATCAGAATCTGTTTTTAAAAAAACAAAAAAAAAACTGCAGAATATTTATTATTTTCAAAATTATACTGCAGAAAATCTTTAAAAACTGCAGATTTTTGGCTACAGTGAAACTGTAGCCAATCTGTAAAAAATTTACGAGTTGATAACTAGTTATCAATTCTTGGTTGTAATGACAGTACACTCAGAAGTTATTTGGAAGAAGTACGGATGTTAGTTGGATCGTAAAATGGTGATTGAAACGCAGAACTTAATGATGAATTAATAAGTTCAATTGATTGATCAGTATGTCTAGCACACAGGCAAATGCTTTTAATCCAAGAATAAATAATTTCTTTCTAAGTTTTTTAAATCTAATTGTTCATGATCACAAGGGGAAATAAACATTTTTTCCATGATTAGGGTTTTCATTTAATTTATAGAAAGTCTATTTCCATGACTATAAAATTATAATAAATAAATTAAAATTGTTTGTAAGCTGTTCAAATTGTCACAAAACAGTTTAAAATTTCCCAAAATATTCTGCACTGTTCCTTTAATTACCAGAGTAATCCCCCCAGTCTTTACAAAGCAAAAAATTTATTTTAGTGACTGAAATAGTAAAAATACAAAATCATTATCAATTTATTCAAATAAAATAACAAAATCAAAATTAAGGAAAATACACATTTTATCCTAATGGAAATAAAGGAAATAGACAGAAAAATGATTACTTTCAGCAATTGGCATGCTTTTACCCACCAAAGTTTATTCAACATTATTTATACAATGTAAATATACAGTCAACTCCCTGTAGGCCGGACACGTCGGGTCCGAGAAAATCTGTCCGATCCAGAGGGCGTCCGTTTGGG
>JAQIXT010001964.1:0-12821 GCA_034700445.1 Stenotaenia linearis
TCTAAAATTTGTTGCAGTTCAAAAGACATTTCTTGTTCGGTTAACGATTTATAGTTTCACAAAATATTCTCCTGCACAGCCTTCGAACATCATATTTCATCGATTCTAAGATGCACGAAAATGTAAACAAAAAAGTGACATTTTAAGACATCTGAAATTGAAATGCGTCTTTCAATCGATGGCGTCACAGAATTGGATGAAATACAGTAATTGAGACTTACCGAAGAAATCAATTACATCTTGCCGGCAATGTGTTTTATTGACAAGTGAAACAATATAATAGTTACACAAAAGGATTCAATATGTTTGCTCAGTAATCTATTCAACAATATTATCCAACACCAAATGACTTGCAACTTCATTTGGAATTTGTAATAAAAAATTGTGTTTTCCGCAAACTCAAATACTTTGTAACGTTCAATGATTTAATCGAACTACAACCGTAATCTCCTACCATAACATAAACCGCCCACTTATCATAAAGCTAACATTTACCGTTTACTACCAAATCACAACCAATTTCCCTCATAAAACATGCAAAAGACATCAATTCTAAATTAATCCCTAATCACTTTACCCTCTTCCCCTGAATTTCCATCAATTCCCTGAACATATTGAAAACCTGCTAGTACTTAGCCATCTTTAAACCATTAGACAGTACATTACCCCCATATTTATTATCCACCCGCACCATAACTCAGTAGTTTCACTTGCATGAATTACTCATTAGCTCTCTAATACCAAATTGCAGAGCCAAGTCAACCATTGGTTTAATCAAGTCACAAATCCCAATTAGAAACCCCTAAAATAGTGCACTACATCCGTTTCTACGCGAGCCAAATAGAACGTAAAGCATATAACACTTATTTTAAACATTTCCTTAATTTTTTTCCCAAAATCCCTCACCAAAAATAGCCAAAACGAAAAAAAAATAAAATCAAACCGGGTGAGTGGAACAAATCTAGCACAAAACATGACAAATCATTTAAAACCACCTGAAAAAAAATTCAAATAAAAGCGGAAGTGAATCTAAGGTCAGGTGCACGCATGTGAACGAACAGTTCAAGTTAGAGCGCCATTACTGATTTTTTACACATTAAAAACCAGATTTGTTGGCGAGAAATAATTTAAAGCCAAAAGTTTAAGCGGTGTCTTTGCATCGTTTAATTTATTCGGTTTTTATTTAGTTCAATCTGCAGTGCAGTGAAGCCCTAAAAATCATTTCCTATTACAATTACGGTTTTAAACGACGCTTTCCGGTAAATTTTATAAATTAGATTTTTACAATAGATTCAATTATTGTTAAGTTGTGTAAATCTGATTTTTCTTGCGGCGAAAATCCTTCACCTTCCATCTAAAAACAAGCAACCGCTGATAATCTAAATATACATTCATTATGTATCTATTTATTACAAAACTCGTCTAAAAATAACTCCCTAAAAAAATCCACTCGTACATAACAACAACACAGATGCTGTGGTACCGAATACAAGAAAAATTACCCATATTTATTCCCTCAATGCAACGCGAGATCAAAGCAAAAGAGGGAGGGCGAATCCATCATCCCACACTTTTTTCCTTTCACTTCAGACCCCTCTCGAGGGTCTTTTGACACCAATCTCATATCTCAAACCTTCCTAATTAAAACCAAGACTCCATTTCCGTTCAGCGTCATAATGGCGATCCCACCGCCCCCCCATATGGGAAAATATTTGGGGAAAATGTCTGCTCGCCATGGCAACCATCGCAACAACAAAAAAAAATTTTCTTCAATTTTTTTGATTTTTAGGGGGGAAAAAAGACTTTTTTACGTACCGGGAAAGACTTCTTTCAACTCGGGGTTGTTAATCCAACTGGTTTGAATAATGCATTCCAACATGACTGTCTCTTTAACCCTTCACACACACATTCGCTCGCCTCGAGTGAGGTTTGCAGCTTTTACGCTGTTCACACTCAGTTTCACCGCGGAGTAAACAATTCTATCCGTAAGTGACCGCTTCGTGCCACACACACATACACATGAGCCATTGACGCACGCGCAGATGCGATCCAGCTGCGTCTCCCCACCTACATGTCGACTGATCCATTCCAAACCAACGTCACCCTCACCCCTCGCGTGTCACAATGGATATGACCCTTGAGTCTTTCTCCAACTCCCTCCCTTCCATCCCCCCACACAACCAGCCGCCATTTCCACCTCCATTTTTTTTATTTAGAAAAATTAATTTTTCTAAATAAAAAAATTTCATTAACAGGAAAATTGACGGTTATCTGGTGAATTGGTGACGTCATCCAACATGTAAACAATCAACAGGTGTAGTGTTGAAAAGGAAGATTAGGGTTAAAATGTTGAGCACCACTTGTTCCATTATTAATTTTCACTTTTATTTTTTTTATTTAAAAAAATTACTGAATCTATTTTACCGAGTAATAATAATCCCACAACTGTAATTCTTAGGGAAGTGTGTAACCCTAATCCATAGTCAAAGACACGACCTTAATCAGGAAAAGAATGAAAAAGGAGATTCGGTTATGTAAAAGCAAACACATTTCCGTCTATAAAATTCTATTTTTTTGATGGATTATATCATTTGGTGATAATATTACCGCGTCATCCCACTCTTATTGGTCTTCGATGTGATTTGTTGACGTAACCGGTAATAATATCGGTTGTCTTTGGTGTGATTTGTATCATGAAGGTTTTAATATTGTATTTGTCTGCATATTATATTTCATCCCCCCTTCTTGAAACCGATGATGCAATCTAAAGTGGATTAGCGTGAGAAATTAACGGTTTCTTTTCAATTTTTATTCTTCCCCCACGGGTCTTTGTTGCGGGTTTCAGTAGTTGCGCTCACTTGGTGAAAGTGAGGAATTAGCTGTTACTCCCATCACCCCATAACCATCTGTTCCTGTTGATTGCTGCATGTGAGCACAAATGGTGACTTGCCAACTCAAAAATCGCTTTTGAGTTTTACGCAGTAACAAGATGATCCCATCAGTTCGGAAAGGTTTTTCGTGTTCTGGAAGCTTAATCACTGAGTCAAAGTGTTGCGAATTATTTTCTGGATTGAAGTCGCATTATGCAATTTATTCGTTTTACCTAACATTCCGCGATAAAGCTGTGAGAGTATTTTCATCTAATATTTCCTTCTTATCTCGTGAGTATTTGGTTTGCAATTGACATTACTGCAAAAAGCATTCAACTTCATTTTTAAACTTCATACTACAAGATACTAAAGTCTCGTCTTGAAAAATCGAACGAGATGAGATCTCGATTTCTAAGATTTCCCAGGGCCATTATAAATTCCTACATGATACAGATAGAATTCCATAGAAATAGAAGCCCTCAAAAGTCTGGTCCTCTTTAATTATTTAAAAAATATTTGAAGAGAACCAGACTTTTACTACTTTGTATTCTGGAACAATGTTAAGCAGAAAGACTGTTCTACAGTTTCTGCTGCTGAGTTATCATAATTGAATATGACAAACCAATCTCCAAACGCCAATTTATGTCATACATGTCCTACGGGATTTGGCTTTCCTTGTGGAACACTTTCTGGATGTCACACATGAGATAAAAATGTCAATATTGGTAAATCAAAAATGTGTGCCTGCATAATAAAGAAATATATACTATGTATCTCACACATGCAGTCTGGTCTCCAAATTTATTTTTAAAACTTTTTGAACACCTTGCAATGCATTCCATGCGCATTTTACTGGCACTGGGTTTTAGACCTTGCGAAGATGTAAATTTCTCCTATATAACTTATAAATTAAATCTTTATAATTAATAAGCAATTTAAAAGTTAAATTTCGACAGTTGTATGCAGATATCTTTCACTGCAATAATCAGATTTACAAAAATTTACAATAATTAAATTCGTTGTAAAAAAACTAAACATATGTTACATTTACCATTTTTTTAAATGTTTACAATAGATATAATTATTGTAAATTTTTATAAATCTGATTTTTCTTTTAGTATTTATTTATTTTATTTACTTATATGCAATTCCCATCAACAATATTTACTTTTCAACGTCATACATAAAAAAAGGTGTAACAAATCCATCAACACGAACACCCCATCAACAATATATTACAAAACAAACCTTTCCCCAATCCACATTTTCTCAGAAACATCACCCGATTCCCCAAAACTGACGTCACATCTATTACTTCCGATCAAATTCCCTTGAAAAAACACATTTCACCAAACCGCAACATCAATTAAAACCCCAATTTCTTTCATTTCACTCGAGGAAACAAATTAACCGAAATTTATGTCAACTTCCATTCATAATCTCAGTTACATTGTTTACACTCTACCCTACCATTATCTTACATAATTCACGATTCAGCACACTTCCCTTAAACACCCTGCCATAAACGGGGTCAGCAAGTGTTATATATGACCAAAACCCATTAAAACTACCAGGAACTGTCTGCTCAACCACAGATGTACAAAATCGAGCATTAACCCTAACTCAAACGCCGTCTAATGCTGACTTTCATAACTTTTTTTCTCAGTAATTTCACAATAAAAAAAAAAATTGAAAGGGCGGGAAAACGTTTAAATAAGACCATCGACCCTTGAGAATAGCATTTTAAGTGTTCCATTAGGGAAAAAAAGTTGTAAACAAACAATGCAAATAGTAAACAACAAAATGGCGTCCAAAAACTAACAAAAACTTTATCTAGAATGTAAAATGATAAAGGAAAAAAAATAAAAAGTAAATAAAATCATGTTTCAGTGTAAGGTCGATGGGCCATGACCTCATTTCGCATCATTTCGCATCAAAAACGTTGTTAAACTCGATTTAACATCGAAAATCGTGTGTAACAATGAATTAAATGAGCAAAACCTCGAAAAAAACGTGTGCAACAATGAAAAAGAAGTGAAAAACTTCCTCCTCCCCGGGAAAAAAGTGATAAAATGAACTCATCCGTTTCATTGTGTCTTCAAGGCTCATCAACTCCACCTCCACCACCCACCAGATGGCTCGGAAGGGTTAAAAAGCGAAAAGTGAACTCACAGTTGTAAAAAACCGACCGCCGGAGCGTCCCAGTTCGTCTGAGTCGACGACGCGGCGAATCCATGCGACTCGCGTATCCGGTATTGTCAATTCAACTTGTTGGAACGCGGGGACGCTGGCTGGGCTTCGCTGACCCACGTGGTGCAACAGACGCCTCAAGCGACGCCTTCCCAGACTGCAATTTGTTTTCAAACATTTCTATCCAATTGAAATGTTATTTCAAAAATCAAAAATTAAAAAAATTAAAAAATAATTTTTTTTAAATTTTATTGTTGAAATAATTTGAATTTTCATTAATATTTTATAAATTTTATGATGGACCGGATGTGACCCCATACTCCTACTTCCGCTAATCAGACTTGAAGAACCTTGACCGTTTGATATTAATTTTTCATATACAAAATAAATTAGTTTGAGTCATGTTTTAATGTGATTATTTGTAGGTGGTGCCACCGAGTGGGATGCTGGGTACATGGTAATCCATTAACGGTGAGTAAAAGTAGCACTATTTGGTAATTAAACTCGTTCCCAACGGGGTATAAAGTAGTTGAATCTGACAGAATGTAAACAAACTTAATGCAGAAGATTCAGCGAGTTATTATGGGTTGAGTTAACGGCAGCAAGTACAAGCTGGGATATGAGTTTTAAGTGGGTAATGTGCTTGATTGTTAATTGCCCTAAGAGCTAATAGATCTTATCGTTAATGGTAGCTAGGGCCTGCAATATGGAGGACGTTAAGAAAGTGTTAAGTCAAATTTATGATAATTTACGGTTAGCCAAGGAAGCCGTCGAGGACCGTAGAAGAGATAGTTGTCCGGAATTTATCCGAACGTAGAATCTTGTTACAACGAACCGCAAGGGACCAGAAAAAAAACTTCGTTATAATGAGATAATTTTAAAGAATTTCTATTATAATGGCGGTGGCGATTCAAAAATTTTTTTTTTGAAATTTTCATTGGTAATTACATTAGCAAGTCGTACAATTTTCGAAAATTTGACACAAAACCAGTTTATTTCCAATTTGTTATTACCAAAAAGTGTATCTTCAGAATGTCTACAAAACATCCTACGTGTGACATTTATACTGAATTTTGATTAAAGGTCGCCCTTGAATATTGGATGCGTTTAAACAAACAAATCCTTTGATTGTGTTGTGCCAAATTTTGGTAAGTGACTTTGAGTCTGCAGTCTCTAGTCATAAAATAAGATTATGCTTTCTTTTCACCATGGTTTCAGAATGGGTGTGGATGAGGTAAACAAACTGTTTCCTTAATTGGATTTGCTCCCTTAGATTTCTGTTCATCCAAATAGTTTCCAATTCTCTGTTAATGGATTTGAAGACATTTGCTTTCTAGATGCAAACTTGCATGCCGCAAATCTGGGTTCACTCAATTCCATTTCAAACTGGAGGAAGATCCAATTGCCATGCTTGAAGTGTTTTGAATTTAATTAAAGAACTCATTTCTGTTTCTAATGGAAACATGACTACAAGATGTAAACTTTTGTAATGATTTTTGCAAGTAATTTCTCTGTACAAGGGCTGATCTTGGATTTGTGACTCATCCAGGTGGTGCAAAACAAACCAAATCCAGGTCACAGCAAACCCGGACCTGATTTCATGTTTCTTATTCAATTGTGTTCAGTTAATGTAAAGTGCTTTAAGAGTTTACAAAAGAACACAAATGTGACACCACAGGACAGAATGTAGACATCCTAACAATGGTTTCAGCTGTGATAGCATAATGAACTTAGTGGTGATATGACATTAGCTTTTATGTTAGGATCACAAACACCATGTGGTGTAGATCACTTTCATTATATAGAAAAAGTAATGCCAATCATTCACTACACAGCATGAGTTGCCTCACAAAGGGTGTTGTCATGTGGGCTGAAATCTATCCATGGGCTGTGTGCTCTTAATGCGGTATCAGAATGATCAAAGAATATCAGTTTAAATCTGCAATAAAAGTCCTACTGACTTTCACACTGGAACATTTGGCAATACAGAGGATGAGCTATGGACTAAATTTTCAGTTAGTCTAGTCATTGGTTTCAATGATGTCTTGCGGAGAATTCCTGTAGCCAGAAACTGGATTATCCCAACCTCAATTATTTAGATGTTCAATAATACGGATTTCATTTCCACATTTCCAATTTCTTAAGAAAAAATAAAGACTATAGGAAAAAACCAAAATTGTTATTCATTATTGTGTAAGAATGTAACTTAAATGCAATGAGTATGCTATAATGAACTTCAAAAACAACTTCTCCTTCATAGTTGTACAATTGACTTTTCTAAGCAATGACTTGAGCCTCGTGTTACTGCCCATGGAGATAATCTAAAATCCGGCCAACACTGTTTAATTGTTGTAATAGTTTGTTCCGAGTTTAATGGACAAACAGCATTACCGGATTAACTTGAAAAGTATTCAGACACAGGTAATGTTGAAGAAAATGAGGAAATTAACAGCCTCAATGGCAGCAGTGATCCTCTCCAGCACTTCACAAAAGTAGGCAGCTGTAATTTGGTGCCTTTCTTCTCTAGATGCAAGTGCCACTGCAACAATCCAAGTGGCATATTGGCATATTGATCCAATGTTCCAGCTTAGCTAAGGATGTTCTTTGAGTCACATCAAGACACCGCTTGGCCAAGCAGATTGCTTTGGAATGATGCAAGACACTTGTCGTTTAGTCCAAAGTGTGGTAGAATAGATTTAAAGTTTGATAACATATCGGAAACAAAATTGTATTGATTTCTCATGTGTTCCTTCAATATTATTGGAACAGTATCTAATCAATAAGAAAATCATTTTAGGTCATTGACTAATTTACTTGCAGTATGCTTTCTCCAATTGTGATTATCTATTGTGACTAGCTTATTAACGGTTATTTTGTGAGAACGACCATGTATGCTGAAAACACCGATTCTTGACCAATCTCCATTTTGCTTTTAATCATAAATTTTTCATATTGAAGCTTCAACCGTGTAAACTTAATGACAAGATACCATGTGTTTTTGCTTCTTTATTTTTAGCCATTAATCCACGTTTTATTTTTAGGTTGGGACAAGCTCAATGAAAAGGAACAAACTTTCTCAGTTTGCCTGTAGTTAGCAGCAGATGTCTTCTTTAACAGCAATACAAAATTAAGTACACCTTTGCCCAAGTGACATATTTCAAAATAATTTATTTACTTCAGCTTCTGGGTATCTTCTTAAAGCTGTATCTAGCTCATACAGGTTTTAGCAATTCAATTCTTTGCTGAAAAATTTTCTTTTCAACAAAAATGCTCATAAGTAGCTTTATAAATACCAGCCATTTCATTCTTGATCCAAGTCTCACCACTGCAAATCCTTCCATATTCTTTAGGCTTTAATCCAGCCATAATGTAGACTTAGAAGAGAAGCTCTTTGCAAACCAAATCACACCAAACCAAACCTCTAAATTTTCATAACAGGTGATGCAAAAGACAATCAATTATTCAAATAAAGATTTCTCAGAATTTTTCTCTGAGTCTCACAGATGGCAGTCAAAAATAGAACTATCTTTGTATTCCACCAAATGTTATGCATCTCCAAAGCAAAATAAAAACACAAAGAAGCCACAGGGGAAACATAAAAGTAGACATATGAACAATTTCCAAGGAAACTCTCAAGTTCTAACTACAGCAGACAATAGAAAATAAGTAAACATGTTTTCAATTTCACTTTTATTTATGCCACACTCAAAAAACAACAAAAATCAATCAATTGACCACTGACATAACTTACATTTCAGTCAAATTGATTAATTTTATGTCCCTGCTGGAGACTCAAGTTACAGCTTTGACCAAACCTAAAAATAAACCACAAACTGACTGCAGTAATTAGTCCTAACTGTATCTCAACACAGAACTCCAGTTACCATAGCACCAACTGATGACAAATACCCTCCTGAACAGAAATAAACCTGCCCCCCCTCTAAAATTACCATTTGTTTTCCCAGAAATGTGAAAACAACTCATTTAAGGTGAAATCACAACAAGTGTTAACTAAAGACATGACTAACACTTCTTCCCCACCCCCACCCTCCCTCCCAAACTTAATTCAGAGCCTTGAAATCTAGGAGGGGGCACTGAGTAAGGAATAGTGCAAGACTAATCAATATTAAAAGGAAGAAGGGTGAGTGAATTCATCTATTATTCATGATATGTCAATCTCCAGTAAAACAAGCATGGTTGGCCATAAAGCTTTAAAAAGTAGGCCTAAATGAAAATTATTGATTTCAGTCCCCCTGCACCTGAATGACGACATAAATACAACCTGAGGAGGAAAATTCAACCCAAGAGAGTTGTTTCTTTCCTATTTTTACACTTCTGTTGCTGGGCAACAACACAATGGTTCAGTGAGGATGTTTGTTGTAGGATTATAGGTGGAAGGTGAGTAGTACCTTCCAAGAGATAGAAATCAGTTAGAGCACCTGTAAATGGTTTGAAAAGGGGTCAAATGTCATGTGAATTCATCGTGACCTCGACCAGAACAATAACCTGTGAAGTAATAACAGTTGTGATCATAAATAATTGTGCGGGAAGTCTTTTTTTAGGTTGAATTTTGGTTTGTTTTTATTGAAAATGGTCTGGGAAAGGTCGAATTGTGTGTTTTAATTTTGTTTTTGCAGCTGGTTGGTTTACGTACGGTAGTTTAAAATTTCTCCTTTTGATCTCATTCAAACGGCTATTTTAACGGTAGGACTTCACTACCAACAATGTTCTAGAAAATTAAAATTCCAGTAATTTTTTAAAAAATATGCAGGTGCTCCACTGCGACGAAATAATCCGAGTAATTTTCCCAAAAAACATGCAATAAATATGGTGGATAACGTATTTGCCTACTTTGTTCCTTTATTGTTTTTGTTTCATTTTTACAAAATAAAACAATTAAAGCAGAGAAAAATATGGAATTCCACAGCACTGCTTTATTCACTTTGTCTGCCATTTTGAATTAAGTTAAGTTCCCTGTGACATCACATTTGTGAATGAACTTTAACCTAACAAATAGGTTTTTAGCAAATTAAGGGGTAAATTTAATTTTCTTAAAAATTCTTGCAAAGTAGCACGTGTTCCAGTAAATTCTAATTCTCGAACATTTTCTTCTAGAACTTTAAGCCAACAGAACCTTAACAAAATAGCAACAAATTACAAAAAAGTAACTTTACCCGAGCTTGCAGCTAATTGCAACGCGAGTAGAAAATTCAGCAATAATATTAAGCCAGAGCTTTCGCTATGTTTTTAATCATACCACCCATTGTGTTCTTTAATAACTTGCGCTTTGTTTCCCCGGTATTTGCTCACATAATTCTTGCAAACCTAAAATTCTTGCAAAAACCTTCAGAAAGGGTTGCTTCGCAACTTTCATTGTTATTATTTTATAAAAACTTAAAAAGAGAAAGAGGGAAACAGCCATATTTCCTTTTATAAGCTTTTTATTATTGCAAGAAGTGGTTCTCTATTGTATGGTCGATAACCAAGGGGGACTCGCCACAAATGGGTCGTTTCTGGTGTTCTCTTATCACACTCAGGTCTTTGAATACAAATTCAGCAACAAAAGTTGAAGCAGAAGTTGCCATGTCCCTCACAGTCCATTGAGGAACCAAAAAAGTAAAAAAAAAAATCAAAATGTGATTAGCTTCCTTTTTTGTGCAATACTTGCTATAAATAGCCTTGAGATTGTAGAAATTATAATGAAAACATATATAAAAAGTTTCATTTCCAGGATACAGGGGATGTGCTGCCATTATCAGTAAAGATTATGGCCCAATGGTTGAAAAAAATTCAACAGTGACATTGTGACCTCTGGTGTTGAAAGGGAGACACTGTCAGAAAGCAGACATTTTCACAGGGATAAGATAAATTTTTTCTTTGGAAAACATGGAGGAAAAAATGAAAGTGATTAATGACAGAAGAGCAGAATGGGTTTAGTTTGTTTGTGTAAACCAAACACATATTTCATGCACTTTTAGTTTGCTTAATGTTTTAATGTCAGAAATTAATTTGCTGAAAATTTCCATTATTCATCAAACATGTGTTTAAAGCCCATAAGAGTTCCCTTAGTATGAGCAAACTGCAGACAGTAATTATGGAAATCCTGTTATTATGCTAAACACAGTTTTAGCACATTTTGAGTTTTTTTGCTGTGTTCAGCAATGTGAATGAAAAATGTCGTATTTTACTAATATGGTGTGTGTAATTTTAGAATTTTTTTTCATGTGAAATGAGTGTAATTGTATAATATTAGAGTTTGTAAGTGAAATGAATATATTAGAGTTTGCGGAAAACAAAAGTTTATGTCTTGTAACTTATAAATTACATGTTTAATTATAATTTTTTTAAGTGAAATTAAAATAATTTAAGGGGTTTTCAAGTAAAATTTCAAGTAAAATTAGTTTGATTTTAGGTTTTCCATTTAAAAGAAGTAAAATTTTATGTTATTATTCAATAAAACAAGCAAAATTTTGCTTTTCTAAGTAAAACAATTAAAATGTTAGGTTTTTCTAAGTATAACAAGCAAAATTTTAGGTTTTTCTAATAAAAACAAATAAAATTCTAAGTTTTTTCAATTAAAACTATTATTTCTGAAATTTCTGAAAACTTATTATTTCTGATACAAACAACTAAAATTTTAGATTTTTCTGAATAATTTAAGCAAAATTTAATTTTTTTACACCAAAAACTAATAAAATTTTAGGTTGTACCAAGTAAACCAACTAAAATTTCATCATTTTCCAACTATAAACCTAAAATCCTCCATTTTTATAACTCCAATAACTAAACCAATAATCTCCCCAGTGAACTTGAATGAAATCCTCACTGAATGACTCCAAACATCCATCCATCCTTTCACAAAAACACTAAAAACCCACTGGATAAACTGCATTTATCTCAAAGAAATTACAGCCAGACTTGAAAAAAAACATCAACAGTGACATCAGCTGACCTCTTGTGTTGAAAGAGAGACTCTGTCATGGAAACAGACATTTCTCAACAAGGGGAGACAGAGAGGGGACACAGAAGAAGGGAAAAAATACATTAAAAGTGGGAGGAAAAATGAATACCAACGGAAGTTTAATTAGAATTCATTGCAGTCAAATTACCAAAACATGTTGGCTTTAAAGTCAAAAGTTTTACAAGTTTTGGGTTAAGCAGGGTCAAATATAAATTTAACACTGAGGGGGAAAAAGTAGTAAATTCTCAAATAAAAAGGGTCATTCAGTGGTGGGTCTTAGAGAGGGATTTGGTTTCAGTATACCCAAATTTGTTTCATTTTCAAGTGATCATAAAAAGTGATGTAAAATGATTCAGTTCTAAGAATGGTGTAGTGACAAACTGCTCAACAAGCAGTTTTTTGCCCAGCTGTTTACACAAGAATCTTTTTTTGTTTTATGTCTCCCAAATGGATGAAATAAAGTTAGAAAGCAATTTCAAATTTCAATACTGTTTAGAAAAGGAAATTTGTTTATCTTAATGCTATTGTTAACTGAACAATTGGATTGTTTGATCTACATCAAAACAACTTAGTGACTTATTTTTATTGGTAGAACAATTGAAATGATGTTTGACCCAGAGAAAATCAACTTATTGTTGCTGAGTTTGTATTATTGGAATAATTAAATAATAATTAAGGAATGTATGATTCAGTTGATCAATTTATATGCTTGTTTTGAATTGTGGTAGTGCAATTTTAATTATGAAGTATGGTTAATTATAGATCTGACTTGTAATTAGAGAGTTTGCGGAAAAGAAAAC